>JAAAKB020154628.1:0-12278 GCA_010014835.2 Apostichopus leukothele | reverse complement strand
AAATCGAATAATAGTCACCCACGCTCATGTTTTAACAGCAGTATTTTTACTGTCATGCATGCACTGTAAACGTAGTAAGCCATGCACACCGACATATTTAATTGATAATTTAAATACTCTTCAATAGCTGCGAATATTCAATTCAAGGATCACAACCTCTATAGAAGAAAAAAAATACTGCCAGCAATTATTAGCGAATTTTGGGACTAATACTGATGAATTTTAAGTTTACATACAATCCCTCGCGCGTAGTTTGATGAAACAACATCAGCAGTTGTAGTCTTTGGACAGCCACACTCAGACGATTACCACTTTTTTTTATTATTGTCATCTTTAACGAGGGTAGTCCTGCTCAGTGCAGAAGCACTGTTTTCCAGAGGAGCCCTCGCTATATGGACAACTTAGCATGCTAAGTTTCACCGACTATAAAAACCGACGCGAATCAAAATTTGACGAAAAAAAGATGAGTTTACATATAGTACGCTGCCAGAATGATCCATTATTTCCCGCTTTCGACGTCAGTCAAGTCGAGTCGGGTCGGGTCGTGAACATCCGGCCAATATTCGGCTGGTCTTTTGTCGGGTTCATTTTTGCATGCAATGACAAAATGATTTTTTTTTTACAAATTATAACGTAATCAAATTGTCCTTAAATCAAGTGGTATGTTTAAATATATGCAAACAGAAAGTAAACCAAACATTACCTAAATCATCTTTGTTACTGTTGCTACCCACTGCATTTTGAATAACTTTCCATTACTTTTGTGCTGAGTCTCGTTTATACAGCTCATACATATGTATGAGGAGCTCATACATATGTTAATAGGAAGAGGGGGAAAAGGACGGGGATTCCCCTCATTTCATTCCTTCGTCACATGCTAAAACCTATTTCTCCTTAATATGTTATTTTCTTATAATATTTCTATTTTTATTTTAAAAATCGTATACACGAACTAACTGTTAAATAAAGTGGGTTCATTTGAGCATAATGGACTGTCAATATCATTTTAGTTGTTGCCATATAATCATAAAAGGAGACATTAATTTAAGGATTGGTAAGACTGATGCAGCGAAGTACAGTTATTAACCTTTACCCTATAGTTAACAATTTAAACGTCGCTTATATACAGTTGGTTAATAATGACCACTGAATGTCAGACGTTGCTCTTAACTTATTCGACATGTTTATGCAATATTATTATACAGGAGTAAGTATACATAAACACATAAGTGCAATTCTATCGTATCGTTTTAAGATACGCTGAAGAAAAACGATTTTCATTAAAAATGAATGATTTATACCTGCCACGATATGATCACTTCGTAATTATTTCCTTCCTTGGTCTCAGCTGAAACATTGAATGGACTAAGAGGCACTGCATTATGGAACAAAAAAAAAACAAAAAAAAGTAATAATATTATCAAATTGTGCTTTAAAGCAAATACTGCTGTTTCTTAAAATGCTCTGTCCGTACATATTGAAATGCTCCATAAAACTTTCGCAAATATATCCGTACGTGTACTATTTTGTTATAAATATTCATATATTTTTCTTTTGTGACTTCTATAAACATGTAAGTAGATGTTCAAACAAGACGGTTTTTGGCAGCTGAATAAGTTTTCGAGGTTCACATTAATATGGTAGGTAACTACTGAAAAAGTGACATCTGTTAACGAAATGAGAAAGGTTTTAAAGTCAGAATATCAGAACCTGTGAATCCAACTATATCAGATATTTAAATAGACTACCAAACTAGCAACATGTACAGTCATTATATCACCTTTGCAACGTGTAGTGACATTCAGAGATGGTCCACGGGGCCCCTCTCCTCCATCTCCTACTCTAACTGCTGCTACACTGAACATGTAGCTAGTGTCTGGTGCTAAGTTAGAGTAGACGTATCCAAGTGGTTCAGATGCACTAACGTAGCCAGACTTTGACCATCTAGTTACTGTATCCTCTCTAAAGTACAGAGTGTATCCCACCACTGGTCCATCGCCATCATTAATTCCTTCTTCCCATGGTGACCAACTGATCGTTACTGAAGGGCCAAATATCGATACCACTTCGGGAGTTGATTTCAGGAGAGGAAGCTCTAAGAGACCAGGAAAATAAAATCGCATCAAAGAATATATAGAGGAGAGAAAATGTGTAACAAAATACGAAATAAAAAATCCTCAAACTTACCAAAAACGTCCACAGAAACTTGAAATATCGCCAGACGTTTGTCATTCTTTCTAAACTGACAGTAGAGCCTGTCTCCTTTGCTGAGATTATTAACAAGGAATGTCTGAGTTATTGTTGAACCTTCCTTGGTTGTACTCTCACGGACAATCCCGTCCACGTCAAGATCAGTTTGGTCACGTGATACAAGCAGATCGAGACTACCTACATCTCCTCCAGGCCCTTCCAAAGCGACACACTTGACCCTTCCTGAGATTCCGGGATTTTGTGTTATGTATGTGGTGTTCTCAGTCAAACCTATTTGATGTAAGAAGCAACTGAATTCCTTGAAAAGGGAATTACATCGTATTCAATTGATTTCCGTACAACTTATGACAAATATTTAAATGACATAAAATACCTTCTGTACTCACTTAGATACATTACCTTGTCACAATTTGATTATCAAACAGGTTCGTGTTTGCTTTGTTTTACATGTCGTGTATTTATAATTCATGATTTCATTTTTTGGCATATATCCAAGCTTTATATATTTCATCTGTTTCACACATGGAAAGACAGAAAACGTGTAAAAATTATGCTTACAAAGAAGTGATGAATACCTGTTTGACAACTAAATGGAGGAAATAGATCGACCCACTGAGGAAGACATCCACCCGTCTGACATAATCCAGTCTCTCGGTTACACCTCCCTTTATCACAATGACACTTCTGAGAGCAATCCGAGTCATAGAAATTCCCATCACATTCTTCAATAGAATAATAATAATAGTAGATAAAGGAAATGCGATGATATGACAAAACAATTTTGTGTATTTGTATAGTAAAACTACGAGAGCAAAATGATGTTATTCAGATTATCGAGAATTTCGAGTTGCACTGTAAAGTTCTGGTTATTTATTTTGTTTAATGTCCAACAAGTTTGAAATGTTTTTCAGAAATTTGAAATTTTTGTGTTTTGAAGTTTTTACATTCTAAGTTTTTGAATATAATTCAAGCTAATAAACTTTCCGATATTATAAGGAGACATGTAACAATGATATAGTTACATTGTACTAACACTCTCAAGTTGCGTCATTGCTGTTCCCGGCATATTTCCAGACACAAACTAACAAAATAAACGGCAAGACATGATACATCAGTTTTATGCATTCATTGCACGTTAGATGGAAAAATACCAAGTGATTTTGTTCACTCTATCATACTGTTGACACAATGATTTTGTTGTCTTTATGACTCAATGTTTTTTTTCTCTGATGAATGGTAATTTTATTTAATGGTCTTTGTTCGGGTAACCTTAAAAAAAAACTTACAAAAATATTTGTTATGTAAAATGTTTCTTGTTGCATTAAGATGATCTTTTTTATTTAATTTAGCAAATTTATTTTGTGTTCGTTGTATTGCTTATTGTGCGATGATATGTAATCCTCACTTGATTACATTGTACTGAAAATCAGCATGCTTTACAAAATGTCCAAATACATCGTCGATATTTCGAGATAAAACGTCGCGATTAAAAACATAAAACTTCAGGTTCTAGATAAAAACTAGACATTCGATAACACGAGATTCCCGGACATTACGTCGCTATACCCGGACGGCAAAGTTGTGCGAGGGTGCTGTTCCCCCGTACCATTCCCCATCCCAAAGCAACGCCCCATACCTTCAATATTAAGATTGGCGGTCTCAATTGCATAATTACTTTAAATTGACAAAAACCTGACGCAAGCTGCAAATAACAAAGCATCCGTTGCAATAAGGGAAGAGATCAAATACTTGTCCGTCAAAGAAATATTTGAATAACTACTGACCTTGACAATTACTCCCAGTCCATCCAGACAAACATCCAGCACCACATTTTCCAGTAAACTGATTACATTGGTTTCTGTTACAATTACAGGTTTGTAAGCAGCTAGCTCCATACGTTCCTGGCGCGCATTCTATTTGCAAAAAAAAGTCGCACCAAAAGGTAAACGAAAGTTTGATTTGCAATTCGTACTTGCCACTTTCGATTTAGAATTCTTTTTCTCAAGGAGCTTTTTATCTTTTACCGTGATGCTAAACCATGTAAATAAAAATAAAGATACCATGCACCTCTATCACATAGGAAATGGCTAACGATTTGCTTCTCATTTGCATAACGTTCTATTTTATTTCTTTGTTTTGGCATCTTTCTATTTTCATAATCTGTTTTGGTAACTCGTAAATTCGCAGGAAACACTTCCAAATTCGATGAGCGCTGTTAACCAAACCTTTGTTAAAACTAGCAGATACACTTCTGTTTACATCAGAAGATGCTGAACCACAAAGAACCACGAACCCATTTTATTCTATGGATAGTGTTATACGTGTTAACAAATGATGACTATGAGATGTGAAAACTGTTAATTGATACCAAACATTCCGAATTCAAACATCTAAACGTAAATGATCAGTACTTATGTAGGAAACGTCAACGACGTTCCTTCACTTTGCATTAAAAACTCTGAAGTGAAGAGTTCAGAGAAAATGTAAACTGTATAGATTGCGAGTATATCACTCATAGTAGAT
Organism: Apostichopus leukothele; assembly: GCA_010014835.2. Lineage (NCBI taxonomy): Eukaryota > Metazoa > Echinodermata > Holothuroidea > Aspidochirotida > Stichopodidae > Apostichopus > Apostichopus leukothele. Next base: position 7,544 of record JAAAKB020154628.1, on the reverse strand, counting down.
GGTAAGTCATAGAAGATGGTAAGTCATATTAGGTGGTAGATGTCAAATACCAATTGTAATGCATACCTTCGTTACATTCTATTCCTTTATAGCCAGTTACACATCTGCAGCCAAATGGATGTCGCAGACAGAATAGGTTACCTCTACACCTACGAGGCTCGTCAGTAGATGAACATCTGAATTCGCAGTCATCTCCAAAACGATTGTAATCGCATTCTGCCAGATAAAAGAGTTTTAAGGTACTTAAAACTAAATAGTATTTTGCTATGTTCTTCGCATCAATAGTTGAGTATGCTGCTATATAACAACAACAAAACAGTCTTTTTCTTATCTATCACTGATTCCATAGATATTTTGCAGTCTCTAAGATACAGTTAAAGCTGAATTCAATATGATATTAGTTAACTCCAGAATTTTCACTTTCATGTTACTATGAGTATATGCTTAGATTAACCCTCAGATATACAGAGAGTTAGACCGTCGATCCTAATATATCAATATCCAATAATTATATATTGAATGATGTAAGAATGATTAGATATTTAAATATTAAGATCTTATATTTGAGTAGTATAATACATGGCTATTCAGAATCCAATACTTATCAAAACTGGTCTCAATATTTCAATGTCGTAATTGCCAAGATATACTGATAATGAGATGTGCTTCCAACATTTCAATATCAAGGTTCATAAACATTAAAATATTGGGACATCACCATTAATTTCAAAGCTCCCTTAATATGTTATCCGTGTTGGGATGGACACATTCCCACTATACATTTCCAGGTTGATCCTGTGATTGATCAAACCTTGCAATTACATCTTTTCCGAGTTAATCTTAGAGATCACCGCTAGCAATTCAATAAATGATATGAACAAATATTTGGAAATGATCGCTATGCTTATATCCTGTAATTAACTTTACAAGTTAATACAATATATTTTGCCACGCACTGTCAATCTTTGTAAACATTTCGCTGTTAAACGCAAAGCAAGAACAAAAACTGGTTTTTAAGAAATTTTGGATGTCGTTTAATTAAAAACTACAGCACGTGGTCGGTTGTAAGTACCTCTAATATATCATGAGTAGTAATATTGAACTAGGGCACGTGAGGGTTATATTATCAAGGGAACTGAAACAAGATGAGATGCAATTTTAGGAATCACCTAGCTGATTTAACATAAACCGGTTAAGGTGTCATCATGTGCTTTTCACTTTTCCTCACTACTTAATGACAAAGTCATCGAAGTCTGACTGAAATGTATTCTGTCTTGACCTTTATCGCCATAACATATATGCATATAGTGAATTTTGCAAAGTGTAATTGCGGTACAATTTAGCGGATCCTACACTTAATATACATCCTCGAATGAGCACATGAGCACATTCAGCATCGATTGTATAAACTTGGCGGAAAAACACTTACCAACTTTACATTCATCTCCTTGAAAGCCAGGAGGACAAACACATTCTCCGGTATTTTCATCACAGATTCCTCCATTGTAGCAACTTTTGCAAACACCCATACAGGCAGGGGGGCCCCAACGAGTGACTTGACAGGCTGCAATAAACACATCGCATACTTCGGTCAGAACTTTACTACATAATACTGCATTCATTATAATGTAATTAAAGTAGCTGGTTACATTTATTTACTGAAATTAGCATATTTTAATTGCGAGAAGAAAATTGCATAGAACTTGGTTCCAACCTTGCAGTAGATATAGTTTTTGTTTCAGATCCACGGTTGCTGCTTTACAGCAACTGTACCTTGCATACCGTGTAACCAGAAATCACATCCTGGTTTCATTGAATGCAACCGAAAAGTTTTGGGAGGGGGAGAAATGTCGAGAGATTTTTGGTATTTCATGTGTATAAATTACCAAGTAAAGAACTGAACATTGACTGGTAAGCTATGAACACATTTTACACAATTAGTATCATACTCGGGTGTACTGTTTCATGCATCGTTATATGATAATAATATCACAACGAATCCCACTTGTCGTATGAAAGTAATCTTGCTAGCTAATCGCCTTTAATAACTATTATCCCAGTGTAAGCTTTTGTGACATTTGACTAGTCTCGTGTTGTGAATAAATCATATGTTCTAGCGTTTATGGATCTGACTTAAACATTAAACCAACAAATTAGAAACGTTGGTTTATGGGAGTGTTTAAATATGCTCACCAGACCCGCTTTTTAAGTGAACTGTCCATTGAAGGTCATATGACTAAAAGCTCGGATATGTTCGACAGACAATTCCCAAACAGGTTAAGATTTTGGGACGCTGTTATTTATGCACGTGAAAACTGGTTTTGCTTCTTAGTGTAGTTTAAGTAAAAATAGATTTTTGTTAAAAAACGTATCTGCAGTTCATTCCAAAATATGGCTTATATTTGGCATGGACTACATTGCTATTACTACATGTGATATTTTCAATACATAATCACCTCGCACAATTAGTAAATTCAAAGCTTGCTTGGCTGATTTCCTCTCGCCATTAATGTAACATTCAAACACTCCTGCATCGTCAAGTTGTAAAGGTCTCCTGATGGTGTAGTTAGATAAACCGTCTGTTGATGATATCGGTACATTGTTCTTCATCCACCTAAACGTAGAAACATCCCGACCAGTTGGACTCATCATATTGATGCTGACCTCGGTGTCACCGATATTGAATGTCTGGGATAATAAGTCATTGGCTGGCAAAATGTCAGCTACACAAAACGGAAGCAATTTAGACAAGATCACTTTGTTTATGATCCTTCATATTATGAGGTCATAGAGGAGTGAAGCTGTTATTAATCATACATGGGAGTACAACCATAATTACATTAGTTCTAGATTCTTTTGTCGTGATGGCAGTCTTTAAAATTCCATCTTTCGGACTTTGTTATTACGGGGACCAATCACAACTTCTTTTCTTTCAGTTTTATATCTTGTAAATTTTACAGGTATATGCCTTTCAACATATGCGGTAACGAAAAACAGCATATAACAGATATAAGACTTACAATTCACTGCTTTCGACATATGTATGTGAAATGTTTACTTTGAATCGAGTAAATGTCATATGAAGGCATGTTTTAGATTTTTTTTAAAGAATTACAACTTTATAATAACTGCTATCAACATATCAATGTGAAATAATTTACTATGATGTGGGGCTTAAATCAGCTTAATATTTCTTTTTCAACAAAAGGAAACAATTGATATAATTGGATATCCTTATATAATGTGCTTGTGAATATTTTCTCTTTTTCTTTTACAGAAATGAAGCTATTTATGGTGCGGATTTCTAACAAGTACTTTCAGTATTTGTGCAAACTTGGTGGTTTCAGGAAACAAGATCAAACCAAGATACTTTCGTAAACTGTTTCTACCACATGAATGATCATGCGAGTAATTAAAAGAGCAGCAACTTGAACATCATCATTGAGCTGTCTGATGGAGATAGTTGAGATGAACAACCTCCCCACACAGTTAAGTATTTATTCTCTTCTCACACTAGACTGAACACTCTAGGAATCCAAATATGGTACGATGGAGTCACAAAAGCTTCAATTTTTTCCTTTTAATATGGATGCGTTTTGCAAATGCTTCATCTTCAATCCTGGCGTTGTTAATTCTGAAACTGCTTTCAGGGATAACACTGATTATAAAGACGTTGGAGATATAAAAAAAGGTTCCACTTCGCAGTGGCACTATACTTTACATTTAAAACTCTAGCAGTGCCACACACGACTATTAAACAATGAAATATACAGAACGTAGCCACACGTCTCTTCAGATATTTGGGCAAGTTGTTGGTCACGAAAAGCTCTACCACAAAGGCTAAAGAAAAATTCGGTTTGCTTCTCCTATAAAGCTTCCATACGATAAAAAAAAAACAGTTGCGTAGATTTGTTTATTTGCAGAAGACAATTGTTCTCGAATAGTTTATTTGTAATTACATCCAACAATTAAACCAGAAGTTTTCAACAATAAAACTATGGCTTTGAGTCTATTGGTGCATCTTGTCCAGTCAGCAACATTCCTGCATTTTGTTATCATTATATTTTCATTATCACGCGTTTAAGATGATTACACCTACCATTTGATCTCAAACGAATATGCGAGACTGTCGTGTCTTTCTTCCCGGCGACGTGAGCAGTACAATCAAATACTCCGAATACATCATTATTGTTCTGGACGTTTTTCCATTTAACTTTATACCTTGGCCATTGATTATGATTAAAGTATTCTGCTTCTGGAGGATCAGGATTCTGACTTTCAGTGTTTCTCGTCCATACATGTCTAGTAGACGTCATGGTGACATCCGTCTGAATATTTAGTTCTGGATCACTGACGTAGCACTGGTATCCTAAGTTCCCGCTGTTATCATTGTACAAATATCTCGAAGCTAGTAACGTTACTTTTACAGGCTCTAAGACAAACATAATATATACAATTAATTTCTTAATATTATTTGATACAAAACATTGTTTCCGAAAATGAAAAAGTGAATGATAGAAAGTGCTAGTGGGTTGTCATTACAAATGTCAAAGTTCCATTTTTTTCTAAGCGATCCGTTGTACCACCGTAATTTAAAATTATTGCAAGAAAAACCGGTTTTCTAGCAATAAAATGCGAAGTAATTTCTGTAAACCATAGGAACAAAAATGACAATCGGCTTTTTCAAATGTTTGGGTCATTTTCAGAATGAAATAGCTTAGGATATATAATTAAATGTAAGCCGTTTGTCGTTACAAGTTTTAACACGGGTATTACATTTCTCTAAACGCTCTGGCACTATTATATTTAATGTTTACAGTTTACATTAAAAAGGGCTTTCTAAACATGACTGAGTTCAAATAATGTAAGAAATTCCAAATTTTACTATGACAATGATATTTTAAAAGTTCTTCTATAATGCATTACCTTCCGCATTGACACCAAGGCTCACCACAAGTAAGAGCACCGCTGATTGGATTAGCTTATAATAAACCTCCATCATCACACATTATCGCCTGATGATTACCTGTAAAAGAATAAAATGAAAGATTTTATTTAATTTTTAATTTTTATAAAGGTCATTTCTAAACACAGATGACTATTGTATGTGTTTATACTTTCTACCGCGATTAAAAGTAAACATACTTGCTGGGTGTTGGAGGCAAACTTATGTGCAATACATTGTCGACTTATTTGGTTAAGTGGTCATTATGGGAACGCAATTTAAGCAGATAATTATATTTAAGCAGATAATATTACCACGCTTTGCAAAATATGCGACATTTCTTTACGGCTTCGGTAATTGGTTTCCACCCTACCGATCTGCGAGCGCAGATGTCATTGTTCAGCTACAACATATATGTAGTTAAAATACATGATTGAAAAAAAGTTTCTTTGTATCATGTTATAAATGTAGACAGTTTGTATTGTTTCCAGAAAGAGAGCAGTGTGCATAGTGCACACATAATCATGACAAAGTTCACGACAAGAATAGTACAGTAATTAAATCATCATTTTGTACATTCTAGCATGGAATTCATCAACCCATGTCGATGTCCTTATCAGCCAATTGGCAAAGATCGTGTATTCTGTAGCTGCTCTGTTCAATAGATCCGTGGTACCACCAGGTGCATAAGATCGGGCCCATGGGAGAATTATGTAATTTGTCCCTTTAAATAAAACTTATCCTTATTAGCCTACATCTTTTACCATAATACATAACTTTATTATAACTTTTATTCCACTGTAAAATACATATATAGAATCATCTAAACATGTATCTGACTCAATTAATCACGAGAAGAAGAAGAAGAGGATGTCATATATGGGTACGTTTATTTGTCAGCTAATTGCTAACACGACTTTTCATGCTTTAATCATATCGTCGAAAAGACCGTTGGACACAAAACCATTGGCCCGTGAAATTGCCGAATGGAATGTAGTTATTAACTACATGGACTTGTAAAAGAATGTTCTTTGACTGTTATTACAAGTTGTTTTAGTGATATTCATCACTCTGGAACAACTAGATATTAACTAAGTGAAAAGAAAAAGCTCGAAATTCTAAGGATATTGTTGTTTTTTACATATGATCGATTGAAAGCATAGTCACAGGAAATTGAAAAATTGATTTATTTTCCCCATTTTATTTGCGTAATTCCTGTAACTGATTGATATAACCGTCAAATAAACATGGCAAAACAAACACCGTGGCGACAAATACTCGAAATTACCGAATCTCAGGATGATCTATGCAACACAGTTACACAGAGCAATTGTTCCTCGGGACTGTACAGTTTATGGTTGAACACCAACATTTAACAAATATAACAATGAAATTTGAGCATATAGTCCTGTTAAGTATTCAACACCGTCACTGCAAAGCTGGTGTTTGTCTTGTAAAATGCGTAAAAGGACAAACTTTGTTCCTTATTAGATTCAGAGAATGCAGGATATGTTTTATAGTTATCGGATATCACCACGTTGCATCAAAAAACATTCGAAGCTGCCAAAGAGGAAGTCTTTCAATGCGTGTACATGTTAACATCATGGCTTTCCCAGTATAAGGTACAAAAAAAGATAAGGCAATGCGACAGTGAATTGTTTGTATGAACTTTACCGTAAAATGCTAGAGTGAGTTATAGAAGAACGTGTTGTGAAATCATATCGGAAGTCATCGATTTTAATAATGCCATTGCCATTGGTTAGCAGAGAATCGTTTACTTAAAAACTTATATACACTGAAACGTCCATAGTCATATATTTTACACTGCTACATAGATAATGGTGACAATTATGTCATTTTCATAAAATTGATCACCTAAAGGTATCACTAAACAAATTAATTGCTCCCACTGACTTACACACTAAACTCGTCACTTTCCAAGGTCGATAGAGCAAAGATAGAAGTTTTCAAATGACAAATGTCCTACCCACGATATGATAGCTGATGGCTTGGGCTATCACATAACATTCAACTTTTGCAACCATAACCGTTTAGATTTGGAGCTAGAAGAGCTCAAAGTTTATCATAGTGAAGGCTCCCCTCCCCATCTGCCACCCTGTCGCTGCGGCATCTTCTGTTTTCACCCGAGAATTTCTAAAATACCTGAAATCACGTTCAATCCTTCAGATTTGTAGACCATCAGTAGTTTATCTCATCTTCTTCAACATCCAAGCATCAAAAAGAATGGTGATGTCTCATAAAATGCCCCCCTCTCCCAAATAAAAAATATATATACAAATACAGTAGGTCACTTTAGGGCTATTTTCCAACAATGGTAAACCTCTCAGACGGACGTGTTATACTGTAATTGTGGTGTGATACCTAAAGCAAACACATGTGCAACGAACGAACAATTATATTGTCTGGTTCATTCTTACTTACCTTAATTAAAGCTTAAAAATAAGGAAAAGCTGTATTTTCATATTTACTGACGTTTCTTAAACAGTACACTCAATTCACCTAATATGTGCAATTATGTTTCACCACGAGGAGCATGCTATAAGTTCATGTTCCTCGGGCCCTCCCTTAAAAATACTTC
>JAAAKB020154517.1:0-12279 GCA_010014835.2 Apostichopus leukothele | reverse complement strand
ATTAATTCAATGTATGTGGGAGGGGGGTGGTTTGGGAAGGGAAAATGGGGTTTATGTTTTTGTTTACCTTTATTCCATGGCGACCCCCCCCCCCCCCCCCTCCCCCTCTTTATACATTTTAAATTGCTTTGTTATAGAATCAATAAAATAGTGACTGTCCTGTACTAGAGAGAACTAAAGCTAAGATGCAGTTCACTGAACGTAGAAAAGGTGATAGGCTCAAATACTAGATTGAAGACAGCCAAAACATAAAGCAAACGTTGTGAAAGTGGCGAGCAACTCGATGTCGTTTGTCAGTCTAAACTTTTCCATTACGCTGTAAATAGTGGCAGAATAACTTTTAGCAAGCAGTTCAATTCTGATAAATTCCCACGTAAATTCTCTGGTGACCTCATAGCAACTTGTCATGTGATGTTTTGTAAGTAGCTTCACATATGAAACTATGTATAGTTTTAATTCCTTTTGGGCACACAGAAATGTTTTCAAGATTTCATAACAGACTCACATTAAAACTCACTAAAACCTTGACAAGGCCCATGCATGCAAACTGCTAATCACTAACCTATTCCCTGCGACTTCCCCTCTTAATAACTGCTGATGAGGATTTTAATCATTTCAGAAGAGATCGTTTAGATCCGTGGGGCAACATTAACTGAAACATTACCACAAAACAAGAAGAAAAACAGAGCTGGAAAATTATGTACAAAATACCTGGGCATCTTTCTTACTTTCTTTCAATTTTAGGATACTTTATTGCATATTATGGACAGAGAAACTAATGATAGATAGTGTCTCAAATAGATTTTTCATTACTAGGGTTGCAGGTTTATTACTCTGAATGTATGCATTTAAATGAAAACAATGACATGAACATCCACGACAGATCCAGTTTCAAATTCTGTCAAACCCTCTCCTGTTCTAGTCATGCAGTCAGTATTAAGGAAGTTCCTTCATTTTTTTTATATTAGATTTGAACTGAGCTACTGGTTTGCTCTCTTAAGAGTCATTGCAGGCTCAGTTTCGCTGACAAGGAGATAACTTTGGTGAATTTTTAAAATTTTTTTTTTAATACCATGCCTGCCACGTTTCAGGTTTAATTGTAACATACATCTGAAATTAAAGGGTAAAATAATGTGTAAATTTCCAGTGAATCAAGTGGTCAATAGATAGGTCACTCGGTCAGCAAGTAGTTGGATAGTTGGTTAGTCTGCCAATGCAAGCCCATCGACCAGTCCAGCCCATCTCAGCAAAACACAAATATTTTATGGACCCTGGTTTTTTTTGTCATCACTTAAATTAAACAATGCAGTTTGCAATTCACCCATTTGTTTCACAAGAATGGATCTTACCCATCAGTGGTCCATTAGCTGCTGAGTTAAGAAGTCTACGATGTACTTTATTGGGATATTAGCAGAGGCTTAGCTATGCATGGTCAGTAACAAAGGCATACTCTTACTTAAAGATTTAGCACACTGCCTTGTATTATTATTACAAATCTACCAATATACTGTATTTTAAGCCCATACTCTTGACTGCTACAGATTTCTTGCAGCGTTAACAACTGACAAAGTTGCCTCTCAACTTTTATGAGTACAAATTTATTCACTGTCGACACACACGTGGAGACAAATAAAACATGTTAACCTCACCCTATGGTGTGAGGTTAACATGATATGAAGCAAGTGAGCATTTATCATATAAACTATTTGCACTACCTTTCCTTATTTGTTAGTAATTCAAAGAACATTTTGTATAAAGGCAAATAATCTTAATAGTTGACACAAATTGTCACATTTTCCTTCAGCTTGTTAAATTTGCAGCACAAATCACTCTCGACACAATTAAGTTTGTAGTTTTACCCACAAGAACCATTAACAAATAAAGTAAAGTCAGCCTAATTCACACATTTATAGTACACATACCTAAAGCCTACACTACTTTTGCATTATAAAGGCTGAAGCTGTTCCTTTTTATTATGTGTTGAGAATAATTTCCAGCACAATTTAATCCACCTTTTGAGGACGACAAGAAATCTTCACTGAGATCACTGCACTCATAATTTTAGTCAATCTGGCAGAAAGCGATTTGGTTTTGAAAAAGCAACCAGCTGTTTTAAGTTGGTCAAGCTACAGTTTTAACTGTATCAAGATCCTTGACACAGTAAGTGCAGCTTAATACTTGTTAAGTTTTCTAATGGAAGTTGAGGATGACAAGCAATCTTCCATCACAGACAGAGGACCGTGCACTTGTAAATTTTTATTGAATCTGACAGAAAGTGAATATAGTTTTGACGATGCAACCAGCTGTGTTAAGTTGGTCACCGCTATAGTGTAAACTCGCGTATCAAGGTCCTTGGTAAAAAATATTTGCAGCAAGGGCAGCTTACTTGTTAAGTTTTCTAACGGAAGTTCGGATATGACTGAAGTCTGGTCTCATTGGAGGATCCTCAGACCAACATTTGTTCATCATGTCCATAACTTCCTCTGGCATTTGGTCCCGTGTCACAACTGGCCGAAAGGGTGGGGTCGTTCCTTGCCTCACCTTCTGTATTATTTCTTTTCAAATTAAGGAAAAAAACAAAAATGACACATAAATGACAACGTTTGTAAAGTGCTAAAACTTGATAATATCCCTATGATTTGTTTAAGATAAAGATACAATAACTCAATTACCTGAGAAGCAAGCAAGACCACGCAACAAACATACAAACTGCACCTATGATACAACCTCCAGTATATAATATCACCTGAAGAAGTTGACCCAAATTTCAGGAGCAAATTTGCATGGAGGGAGGGGGAGGACCTAGCTTGCTTTATTGTCACAGTTTGGAGGTATAAACCTGGACATACAACCACTTCAAACATTTTTAGTTTTCTTTGTTTTCTTTGAAGGAATAGCCTACTATAAAATGATCTTTTGATGAAATTTGAAATACATGATAACATTTTTATTGTTTTTTACTAAGGCATGAACAATACAGCACATATAAACACAAGCATGCAGTGACGTACCACACGGTTAAAAATTCTCCCACGCCATTTACCCGATGTACAAATTAAAAAGGCAAAGCTATTAGATTGATTGCTCTATGGAATACAGTTGAAACAAAAAAAATTGAAATACCTTCTGGGGAGAGGTCCATCTCCCCAAAGTAAAAGACTCCTTCTCTCAACATTATTTCTTGAATTATGATCCCTAAACTGTAGACATCCCCCTTTGGGGTGCCCCCAGATGGGATTTCGGGAAGACGAAGCAACTCTGGAGCTGTCCAAAGGCGTTCTGTTTGAAAGAAAAAATAAATAAATCATAGGCAAAATCAAAATAATAAGTAACGATATTGAGTCTTTTTATTTTCCATTTTTACAATTCAGTACCTTTTGGTTGGTTTAAGTTCATTCTTTTCTTGTGTGTGGCCGTTTTAGTTGATCATAGACTTTCCGTACATATACCCCACCGTAACTTTTGTAACCTGTCTCCTGAGGCACCGGCATGAAATATCGAGTAATTATGACAGCAGTAAAAAAAATATTAAATTTGGTATCACAGAGGTTTTTTCAATAGTTTTTCAGAGTTTTTAAATCACCTGCTGTACGTTAGTTGCCATTTTTCTTTTCACCTTGAGGAAGTTAAACGGAGTAAATGACATTTCGATATAAACTTTCATCGAGCATACACCTTGAACGTTTTCATGATTCCTCGGGGGAATTGTTTTCCGACCATTATCTTGCCAAAATTAAGCACACATGATTTCAAGGCTTAATGAGATCTTGACTCGGCTAACAGAATACTATCCTTTCACTCGGAAATTTGCGGGATTTTAAGTTGATCCTAGGTGAAAGCGTGCATGTAAGGGCATAAACACTGTAAAAATAGCGAGCAAACTGAAAGTTGCTAAATTACAACAGCTGGATAAACGTAACAGTGCCCAAACTCGACTCGCACGTACCCTCCGGTCAAAATGCTGGTGAAATCAATTAATACACAATCTGGCTACAAGTTTTCACGCAGAATGGGCAGGAATTTTAAACCGATGTGCTTTTATGATGTTCACTGAGGTGCATGGCATTTTACACTTGAGAGCAGGATGAGAAAGATGCGACTTGAGACGGAGATCGACGTGCCCTATACACGTCAGCTGTACATACTTCAATGTCCAAGTACAAAATTGTTCGGGTACAAGTTGCTTAGGACTTTCAGGTTGGGTACGTAAAAGCTTTACCTGGGACATGGTCAAAGTTATATTTAGTCGGGTACAATTTGGCATATAACTGGCCAATGTTTTTACATCTATAGGTTTACACTATGATCGCTTGACCAGAAGGGAGGGAGGGAGGGAGGGTAGAGGAAGGGTGTGAAGGATATAGGAAATGTGGTGGGGATGACAGCAGTATTGAAGGGAACCACATTGCTTTGCCATCTGTTTTATTATTTCAAGCTCTTGTTTAACTTCAAGCTGGGTATTGGCTTGTTTTAACATAATTCATTTATAATTTTTATCAGTTTCATGTGATTACATTGTCTGTGGCATGTGATCTCAACTCCAGAAGGTAACTTTGTGGAGATAATATTTTATCAAAGGACTTGTTGCAGATGTAGCAATGAAGAGTTTGCATGCCTCTCTAAATAGTTTTAATGGTGGCTATAATTCATTCAGGTTTAACTGTAGTCTTCCATTAATGACCTAGATTGGAGTAAAGGCATCTTGCATTTGGTGTTGAACAGACTTGACACAGATTATCATACATGCTTGCATGTAATTATAGCTTCGTATCTGACATTGCTCCATTGCAGACATGTCCTGTCCGTAGGAATGTGCTCTCCACTGTGAATCTGCAAACTAGTTACTTGAAGTTACTTGAAATGAAACTTGAGGGCAACATAAACCCTCTCGGAAAGAAAAAAAATACCAGGTCAAGCAACCAACTAATAAAGCCCTGTTACCTGGCCTACTTTAAAACCATTGAAGTAGCTATTACCTTAAAGCATCATGTTAAAATATGAAAATATGAAATAATTATCTTCCATCACCTGTATTTCTCTCTTTCTTAGTCACCGTGGGATTGGTTATTCTAAATGGTTCAATGTATATTTATGCTTCAGAAGGGTAAAATAGGTTTGCCACTGTGTTAAAATGAGCCTTGCCCCCCTCCAGCTGCTGTCTTTGCCTCCCCCACCCCCAACACACCCCCACCCACATACAAATACATGAACCAAGTCATTATCAATGGGTATTTACGTCTCCCAGAAATATTGGTTAGCCCCCTAGATATTCTTTCCCAGTCACATTAATAAATGTTATAGCTCACATAACTGTCACATAACTGGTTTTAGGCTATCACCTTGAAAAGATTACAAGAGTTTGATAAAATTGACAGGGTGCAATATTCATATCTCGTAAAAATCCAAAGAATTTGCAAATTTTAGATTTGATTCACGAATACAACACTTGTTCGGGGAATAATTTATCCGATGTCTCGTCACAAATTTGTGGAAATGAGACTTATGATGACTAATGACTAAGGATACCTTGAATTTCTGTTTGCTTTTAATTTATTTTTTTAATCATATAAGTAGTTAAAAATGAGTTTAAAAAGATCTTTGTAACTAATAACTAAGGTTGCCAATCCCAAGGACTGTATGCATTAGGAAATTAAACTTTAGTACAAAATAAAAAACAAAATAACACAAACATGTTTATATTCTCATAGCGCTGTTGACAATGAAAAGTCTTTTGTTCCTTTCCGATAAATGTGGACCAGGAATCTATTTTTCCAAAACAGAGCAATTCTTTTAATAAAATAGGAAATCATCATTTTTATCCATTTCTCATTGAAAAAAGCTTATTTAGCCAAAGGAAAACAAAAATGCAAATCTTTCAGATTATGACAGTGGTGTGATGGAAGGGATGAGTCTACTCTGACAATGTAGTTCATTATGTCGCTGAGTGTGTTTGTAACGATCAATGGGAGATGTATGCCTTTTACTTAGTATATGTTATACGACCACATCGTTGGGAGTGCCCGTTGCTCAGCCAAGTTCCAGGGTAAGGGTAAAATTTGCTCTCAAAAACCAAAGGAACAGTATTTATCTCAAAGTTTTAAAATTATTTTAGAAATGGTAGAGAATCTTACAGCAGTAAAATATCTCAACCTTCTTCTCTTCCCTCGGGGTGGACATCTTCCTTAAAGAACGGCGGTCGTCGCAGTGGGCATCTCCCGTCGTCGGCATATCTCTTTAACGGTCTCAAGCGTAACTTGCACACTGCCCTCTAGTTTTTGTAGGCGCTTCGCCTAATTAGATTGTCGGCTATCACTTTACAGCGCTCAGCAATAGATGTCAAGGTGCTTGTGCTTCTTGTACCAATATTTGTTCTCATAACATACTTATCACATACATGCCTGAAATACCTTAACAGAGACCGGGGCATGTAGCTGGTGACAGTTCTAGCCAGAGGTGTTTGGATTGTTCTCATAACTACTCTTAGCTCATAACTACCACTTAAAAGGAATCTCTTTCATGTCTAAAAGCTGTGTTATTTTTTGCTTAGGTAGATATCAGGGATATTTCCTTAGGGGGAACCAGCATTGTCATGAAACCTTTTTTTTCTTCTTTTGATTATTCCCTCTTTTTTTTCTTCTTTTTTTCACTTTTGGGAACAAAGGAATATGAAAATAGAATAAGTGTTAATTGCATCTGATAGCCACTGATTTCTCAGCTGGAAGGAAAAATAAGCATCTCGGGATAAAAGGCGCATTGGGAGAAGAGAAGAGAAGAGAAAAAAAGAATTGTTAGCTTTGACTAGAAGGGTTATAAAGCATCAGAATAATTTGAATTTCTTTTGTTCCTATTCCTTTGTCATGTAAATCCATTGTTTCAAACTCACATGTGAGTCTTGATATTTCTAAACAACTGTGCTTACATTTCTTTTCACCTTTTTTTTTTCCTATTAATTTTTTAAATATTTTTTTTATCACTTTTTTTTTTATTTATTGCTATCACTTTTTTGCTCTGAGATACTGTAACTTTGACAAATTTACAGTGTTCAAATTTTATGTCAGTAAAATAATATTTGGAAATTTATATGGTTTGTAAGATTTTCAATTTCATGATCACACTCAATGTTATCAGGAAATAACACCGATTAGTTTTCAGTAGATAATTAAAACATGTTAGATGTGATCTTCACACAGAAGAGTATGGGATGTCGGCACTTTATGCGCATGTTGTTCCTAAACTATGTTTTAGCCTGTTAAGACATTCTTGCATGCTTGATCAATTGGATTAAGCCTGGAATGTAGTTACAGGAGCTTCTCCGTGGATTAGATGTTATTCTTCCAAAGTGATTCAATACTTACTGGATTAGTGGCATGTTGGATATTAGACTCTCAGGATAGTGTGTGTTATGAATCCTTCTTAGAGCCTCGGGTTAGCGCAATTCTCCTTGAGAGTGAAGTGGGGAATTGGTTAGTAGTAATTTTCGTCCTAGACAAAATCAAATCAGAAATATGGTCGAGATGGGTTTTTTTTGTTGGGTTGCATAACATTGACATCTGCAGGGCTGTTTGATGACACTGGTGAAGTACAGATAATCAGGGTTGAAAAGCATTTAAAGTTAGGAAGAGATTATAATTGTTGTTCTACCTAGGCAAAACTCTCGCCAAACGGTAATAATCATTGGAGAGAGTATTATGACTTGCCGTGAAGCTATCGTTGATGAGAGATATATAATGAAGCATTCCAGGATACTCAGTAGTATCCAGACATTCAGTCACACTCAATCAGACACAAGTTTTGCTTTGTTTTAAAAGCAAACATAAATACCAAAATATATATCATTATCTGCAAGCTTGTTGCTACATGTTAATTCAGTACATCATAGAAGTGAGTATTATTATAGATTAGGAAGTCCCAGATTGGCCCCTATTACAATCTAGTAGTCCCTTGGTTTCACCTAAAGCCTGTGAGGTACACATAATTTTGTGTCCCACATATTTAATGTAGCATTTTTTTGTGATCTTGCAGTTGCTCAGGTTTGCCCCTTTTGAGGGTCCCATCTAATCCTTCTCCCCCTGGGCGCCCAAGTTAATCGTACGGCCGCTACTGCTATCGATGTACGCCTCGAAGGAGGAGGAACAACCACGTATCTTGTGGTGGCCAGAAGCAATGAGCAAATAGTAACAGCTTTTGCACAGTGGAAGGATCATAAATGTCAATGTTCTGGTAAAAAAGATACTTTTTCCCCATTTCTCTGGAAGAATATGCTGGCAGCATTCCGAAAATTGCAAGGTCCTTTTCCCACCATCTTAAACATAGCTAAATTTTGACTGTCACCAGTTTATTCGCTTTTGTTTTATCTGACCCCAACGTAGGAAACAGACAAAATGAGAACAGCTTGATGGTGATCTTATCCAAATTGTCTTTATCTAGTAAAAAGTGTCACTACCTACTTGATCAAATTAAGTTGTTTTTTTAATTTTTATACCTCATACTCAAGAATATGGAGAAATTTGAAAGCAGAGAACCCGTCCTACCTTTTCATATCAACTCTTGTGTCCAGAGGCTTTTAAAGGTCATGACCCCTGTTGTGTAAAGTTATATCTGTAATATCACCTTCTATCTAAAGGTTTACTGAACTTGGAAAGAAATTGTAACCTGAGATAAGAATATTTGTACTGAGTAAAAGTGGAGAGTTTCTTTTGATGAATTCATGATGTAGCTAGAGGCGTGAAGGTCTGATGTCATGCAGAGTTTTTGGGGGGAATACTT
This sequence comes from Apostichopus leukothele, assembly GCA_010014835.2. Lineage (NCBI taxonomy): Eukaryota > Metazoa > Echinodermata > Holothuroidea > Aspidochirotida > Stichopodidae > Apostichopus > Apostichopus leukothele. The sequence continues at coordinate 3,513 of JAAAKB020154517.1, read as the reverse complement.
TAAGGAAGAAGGAAGGTATCTGCAATTATCAATTACAAATAGGACCCACAGGTATTTCATTGGGGGGTCATCAAATCAGAATCAACATCTGCTTTGGTTATCTTCAAAGGAACAAACTAACGTTTTCATCTTCTCTTCAAAGATAAAACCCTGAACTCTCCAATGTCAATTTTGATTTGACAGTAAAAAGGTCCTTTCCATTTCCATTGATAGGTTTGACTTGTGATTCACTCACAAAAGGTGTAGGAGTTTGAGTTTTAGATATTGTTTCAATACCTGTTATTGAATTTTGAAGGTATCCATGACAACAACCTCTTTGCAGTAGCTCCGATTATTTAAATGATTACCATAATAGATTGCTACCATTTGACCGCCATCGACAGATCAACATTGTCAAATAGTTAAATGTAAGTTACGATATTAATGCATTAAAAAGATTGCATGATGGTACCTTAAATCACCATAACTATGAGTAATTCATATTTAAATTAGTCAGAAGAAGTGTTTTATCAATATTTATCATATCTTACAAAACATACATCTCTACAGAAACCAATGGTGTAGGAAGTCAACTTTTAATGAACTCTGCTTTCAGTCTTTTTAAAAATAAGCAACCCTATTAGTCACCACCCAGTTGGGACAATTTTTTCTATACTGTAGTGTTATGTCCTGCTTCAGAGCACTTGTATTGTCAGTAGGAGCAGTATGAATATAATGTTTCTATCAGATCAAGGTTAGGAACTGTTTGTACTGTCAATACCAGTGCTATGAGAGCATGATATTGGAATACAGCTTAAAGAGGTATTAGCAGTCTTCAGAAGCATGCAGACTACATATTGCCATGTTAGACTATGTTCAATCTATCTGACAAGTAAACAGTCCTAAGATTGCTTAAGTCATGTCATATTCATGAGTTTTGTATTTACCCTTTAACTGTCAATTTTTTGTTTTAATTAAAACCCCTGTCTTTCCTATCACTGATATGGAAATACATTTCCTTTGAACAAAGTTCAATTAAGAGTAGTTAATAGTAATTAGCAAGGCACGTTTCCTTTTTCTCCCATTGTCACTCTCACCTTCATCCTGTATCCAGTCTACCCTCAAAAATCAAACAAGAGTAATTTGTGAGTTTATTGGAGAGCTACTTTAACTTTTCTTGCCCTGACGGAATTTAATCAGAAAAATAGATAGAAAGAGGAGAGAGAAAAAAATGGATGGGGTAGGGGAGTTGCGTGAATGAGTGCAAAAAGATTAGATAATGTAAAATCAAAATGTGTTTGTTTTGCAGCACTGTTATATCAGCAATGTCTTTTAGTCGACATGCACAGTTAGTGGAATAATGGGAGTGGCGATACATCTTTTGGTTTTCCTCATCAGTATTGTATGAAGGGGAACAAGAGGGGTTGCCGGGGGGGGCAGGGGGAGTAAAGTTCCCCTCAAATACTAGTGTGAGAAAACGGATGATTGTTTCTGACTGGAAGTAGGATTGCTCCGCTCTAATCTACAATATGAAAGTTTGTAAAAACAGGAATTGTCAAAAAACAGTTAACAGGTTATTTAGTTCATCTCTTTATTGTAAAAAGTGCTTTATAAAGTTGGTGTTTTAGTTGAATTTTTTTAATTGAAATTTAGTGAAATTTGCAAACAGAACAATGGTTGGTTGATGGATCGATAGAAATTCAATGTACTCAGCTACATAGTAAGCTTCTACAGAAACAAATTATCTAAAAATACTTTTTTGGCATGTTTCACCAGAAAAAAGACAAATGATTCAGTTTATAAATATAACGCCGATTGCAGAACATGAAAAGTCATATATCTATTGATGCACTCATCGCTTGGTTTGCCCTCCGAGTTAACTTGGAATTTTTTTAAATTATTTTGATCTTCAGATCCAGCGGATGGTGATCAGTGGAGGAAACTTTAGACCGGATCAACTGAAACCTAAGGAGGTAGTCTCTCTCCTTCTAGATGATGCAGAAATTGAGAAAAAATGTAAGTTTTTCGCCTCTAGTGTTGACAAGTCTTTGAAATCTTGCAACACAAACATCAGACCTGACTTCTTCATATGACAAGTTTCAAACGTGATGCCCACATTTATTTCAGTCAGAACATCTTCAGTGCGAGAGATTGCTTATTTCTCCATTGCTGTTTCACTTAATCCATTTCTTTGTCCTTTTTGCTTTTCCTTGTCTCTCTTACCCTTTTCAAGTTTCTTCCAAAGTAGTGATCTTTTATCCGAAACACTGTCAAACCTAAATACTAAATACAGCCCCCCGCCCCGCCATCCCACCTCCCCCAGCTAAATTTATGCTCTTCCCTTTGTCATCTCCTTTGTGTTCTTATTTGTTACTATTTCCTTCTGTTAAAAGTTACTCTCTGTATGTTTGCCTACCCTTTGAATTATTTCTGGGGTTTTTCCGTTATCGGTTTTGTCCCAAAATATCTTCCACCGTTAAGGTGCTGCACTCCGGAGCAGGAATCCATACCCTACACTTCTTGACAATGTTCCATCCAAAGTTGTTTTTGTACTTGCCATTGGTACTGAATGTCCAAGACTCCCCCTGGATGGTCAGAAGAAGTGACCAAATCCCTGATCTGTTTGTTTGATTGGCTAATAGAATTTCAGTCTTCATCCTTGATGATTGAATCGTAGCTTTTTATCACCGACACACATATACAAATTTCTCTCGCCCGTCTCCACGGGTATGACGTCGGATACGTAATGCCATTACTGATTTCATTTCATTAACAGGGGGGATGAGATTCTCCCCCATAAGAAAAGATTTTCATACGATAGTTCAAGGAAAACGAGAGGAAGTTAAGATGTTTGAGTCAAAATTGAATTAGAAATTTGTGAACTTGGGGAGACGTAGTCTGCTCGGTGTATCAGTGGGGGTTTGATTGACACGTGGCATCTTTTTACAATTCATCGGTAAAGTGTCTGAGATACGAAAATTGCGAGCAATGTTAGTCCAATTCAATTTGAGCTCGGGATGCTGAGTTTTACACTGTGTTTACAGTCAGCTGGTAATCAATTTGATCAAGCCTGACATCAAATAGGTGAGAAAGCTATCGCCGGGGAGGCGTGATGATAAAAAAATGGCTGTCAGCTAGGAGGAGATATCATGAAGGTTTTCAAACATACCTCCGTGAGTCGATATGTGCGAGCATGGCTTGTATACCACTTGAAGGAGAGAGAGAGGGAGAGTGGAGCGAAACAAACAGTCTGTGCTTACAAATTTGAGAAAAATATTAGAAAAAGATTAAGTTTGATATAATCATCCAAAAGAATGTCATTTTAATATTGGTCACTCATCAGTTGCGTCTGATTTTAATTGGCCTTCCAAAAAATCTGGTAATTCGTTTGCAAAAAATTCAAAACTGGGCTGCCAAACTTATCTTCAAGCAAACTAAGTTTACACATGTTACCCCTCTTCTTAAAGCATTACACTGGCTTCCAATTGAAACGCGTATACATTTCAAAGTCCTTATTTTAATCCACAATTGTAT
>JAAAKB020154297.1:0-12283 GCA_010014835.2 Apostichopus leukothele | reverse complement strand
ATATATATATATATATATATATATATATCATTCTACTCAATAGGCCATGCACTCTATAAGTGCAGAGGCTGCAGCTTAGTAGAACAAGTGACCAAATCGATTTTCTTTTTGTATTGTGCTACGCAGTCTTTTATTGTATTGAATCGGCTGAAGCAATAACAAAGCCAAAGCCTGTTGAGTCAGGGCGTATAGGGAGGAATCATGGCACACAGTAACTCACTAAAAGGTAATGCATATATTGTATGATGCACGCGTTATTTGACTAGCCATCCTTGCAAAGCGGACTCACGGCGGTATACATAGTCGTTCCAGCACAATGTTATCGTATTCAAGTAGCGTTCAATTGGTGTGCATTTTGGATTAAAAGTTTGTAGTATTGGAAGGACGTCCGAAGTTGTGGAAGGCGTCAATATAATGGTTCCTTTAAACTTACTTTAATACTAATCAGTAAATCACACATTGAAACATTTCTCCGTCTCTGTTAACATGGTGATGAATTCCATAACAACTTTTTATTACACTCATATAGCCTACTGTATACAACAGTGGATGACAAGTGATTGAAGTATATATAATGACCGGTTATTCCGGAATCAAAGTTGCACAAATGAAGAAGTTGCCAAATATGAAGATATTCGTCTATTTTTATAATTTAATAATGTAAGGTAAAATCAGGCGATGCATTAACTTACTTAACCATCAAAAGTTGAGACATTATTTCTCAAGCTTTCTCACAAAGCGTACCTATGAAGTAAAATGAAAGTAAAGATATTGCCTGTCACATTATAAACCTTAAGAATAACGCACAAACTACCGTATCATTTGAAAACAGACCCTACATCCATATACTGACAAACTTGATACAAATAAACAGTATAGGCAATTCCAACATGGCGTCAGATACAGACACAATGTGGACTACTGTTTCATAGCTTATCAGACTATCAAAATACGAAACTTCGATCTCTTTCATAGACAAAGAAAAAATTTCCTTTTAAAAACTGTGACACAACTCACCGCAGTGAGCATTGGAAATGGACAGCTTGTGAGCTACTTTAAAGATCTACTTTATTGGCTCCAATTATAATAGCACGCTATATAGCTAGGAATGTTTTGTGATTACGTAATCTACCTGCCACGGTCGTAAATCGACCTCAGGCCCTACAATTAACCTGCATAGCTTCTTAACACCAGTAGGCTCTTTGTGTAAACACTGTGTGGGAAATATGTTCATGTCTACAGTGTAGTTAATCATACAACGTTCACACAAAGACCCTCATACAAGAAAAATATGTGGCAGGCGTTGCAGACTAATTGGTAAAAAGAGGACATTTTACGACCAAGGCATGTCGATTGCGTAATCTCAAGAATCTCTTCCATGATAGCGTGCTATAGTTGGGGTCTATACAGCAGACCTTTAAGTAGGCCTATATCAATGAACCACTTGCATACTTGTAAATTCAAGCATATCAATCACCATGTGCGTTCAAATCAGGAAGATATATCCACTAGGACCATATCAAAGATCCGTGGTAGAAATTAGAGCTCATAGTTAAGCTTAACATGCAACTGATTACATGATACAACAAGGCTGTACCGTAACCATTGAAATTGGCTGATTGATCGCACAAGTACCAACAAACGCCACTAAATATGCTAGAAAAGTCAATTAACGGTCACCGTATCAAGATACATTTGACTGTCTCCCTCCATTCACTGTTTGTCACTCACAATACCGTATAGGTATAGGCTATATAGGTAACGAATAAAAAGATTTTAAGAATAGTAACAATCAGAATTTCACAGTCAATTACATACTGCTATACATTGCTAAAGGCATATTTCTTTGTAATATGGAGATTATACTGTACGGGGCTCATACTTTAGTACAATAACAGTTACAAGTTTAGTACAAAGAGTTCGCCGTATGGTAAACTTAACAGAACGGTGATGACATGTTTTGTAGCAGTGAACACGCACAAAAGGAGTATTCTTAATGCTTATGCTATGTTGTTCTAATAACCGATTCATCATCTGGTATTTCTAACACATATGCCTATAGGTCCCCCGCAGAGTATACGTGTGCTTTCACCAGTGTGCAGTCGTTTTAAATTAGTAGTAAAGTTCAGATAAAATAGGATCAAAAGATCACGCAGAGGTTTCTCAAAAGTTCTGTATATATAACTATATACACAATGACTTTGGAAAACAAAAACCATCCAACCATATATCAACGAGCTCAATATATAACCCAATGGGTCTATTTACTGCATGAGGCATTAAAATAATAGTTTATTTAAATGTTGGATATACAGTTTATACCTACACGAAGTATGTATTAACGGTCATTAATATTGGCCCAAAGTTTAAGCATGCTAACAATACTATAGAAAGTTTAGAAGTTTTCAAAGTTCCTGGTGGTTCGACATCTCTAAATTACTTGCACACATTGGGGGGTGTTCAATTAAACAAATAAATGATTTCAGTGAGACAAAGCACTTTAAGGGTGAATATAATGATTGTTGAAGTTGGAGCGTTAATGACCATTATGACTTTTCTAGCATATTTGGGTCCATTAAATAATGACCTTTAAACTGACAGAAAGACTAATTACCAATAGTCATTGATGCAACGTTGTAACGTGGATAGTAAAACACGTCCAGTAGAAATCATAACGCTAGAAAAGTTGCAAATATTTTACTTCACGTATACCGCTTTTGAAATTATGCAAAAACTGACTCATTTTGGAATGATTTCGATGAAGAACAAATTTGCAATTGAATAGTTGCCAGGGAGATCATATAGATTTCTCTTGCCAGGAAGGATTGCCAGTGACCTCAGAGTAATTCATTTATTAGTTACATTGACATAATTTGCTATAATAATACAGTGATAAATGTATAGCTGTGCTCATTTAATAGCATTCACCTATACAAGTAAAATGAAAAAGATTAACATATTCATAACAAGTACATTGACTATGAAAATGCACAACGTCGGAGCATAATTTGGTCTCTATCACCGTGGGAACCACTCGACAGAAACGTTCATACATTTTTACCGTTGTTGTAATTAGATGCAGTATCATAACCAATGAAATCCTTAGTATTTGGCTTACAGTGAGACGGATGTAGTTAGCATGTGACGGAATAGGGAAACATCTCCATCAATAAACAGCGTTTGGTTTATATTCGTCGAAATTCCGAGAGCAGGAAACCATTCATCTTGGTATCATTATATTCGTAAACAAAATGGATGCCGGAATAAAAAGGAATTCGACAAGTCAGTCATCACATAGGCCTGTAAGTTCATTCTATGTAATTTATCTCTGCTGTAAACCTTACTGTTTTCTTCTTTCTTGGTTTTGGTTTTGTTCTCGTTGGTTTCGGTGACGATGTTTTTTGGGCGGTATCAGTTACTGCCTGGTCGGGCACTTCATTTGCTATCGCCATTTGTGTATCCTCATCTGATCCGTCTTCCTGGACTCGAGTCAACTGAGTCAGTCCAGTGTTGACCGCGACCAGGGACGTTCGGGGCTTGACTGCGGGTTCATCCAAAATGTCCGAATCGGAGCTTTCATTTTCCTTGTCAGATGACCCAGAGAGTCGGACACTGTTCTGTTTGTCTTCGCCCGGCTTCGAATTATCTTTATATGGTGACGTTTCCTTTTGAGATAAAATCCTGGATATGTGTCTGTTGCGATTGTATTCCGACGGCTCACTGGTATCAATCTGTTCAACATTAAAGGTGATTTTTAACGTTGTAACGTTATTCGTACCAGCGTCCCCTCTCGGATTCTTCGGCGACAAACTCTCCGTAAAGACGTGCATTGTGTTAGGGGAGGGTGCATCCACGCCTACATCCTTAGATTGCGCCAGCTTTTGAAAGGAGGCGACGAGATTGAGAGTTAACTGTTTTGCATCTGGATGTGTATTACATAAGAAGGCATGGCACTCCCATGGAAAATCATCCTCGGGCTCAGTTTTGCGGACTATTATAGCAAACACATTCCTCTGACTGGAATCCACTGCTCCAAATGAGATGTCTTCTGTTGCTATGGTGAAAGAGCTGTTGGATCTATTTCCCAAGTTACTTCCTTTACCAACCGTGTGTCTCCTAGCTAGTTTACCCCCTGCAGCTTCACTGGTATGTTTGATCCAGAGGCCTTCGTTTTTTACTTCGAGTAAAACACGTTTAGCAGCCGTTTCTCTAAATTGGTTATAGAGAGCAGCTACGGGACCTTGGATAACAGTCAAACCAACCTTTCCCTTTGCGGGGTGCTTTCCCAGGTAATAAGCTGGTAGCCTGTGTTCACTGCAAATTGGCTGAAAAGAGCCACGGGAACGTCGTCTAAATATCGACATTTTCAAAATAAAATGTACACAGTCCGGTGAAAGTATCCCTAAAGTAGAAATATCACAAGTATTACTTGACAGCTTCTGTTGGCTTCCTCCACAAGTCTTTGATCAAGTTCATCCACGATTCATTACGTTAACTCACCTACATACACGCTATCCTCAGCAACTAGTGTAAAAGGTGTGACATACAAACAGTACACAAGTGTTTAACAACGCAAGCAGCTCATTAACGACCGACACTGTTAACATCTATTTGCTCCCAAACCTATTTCCCCATCGCATGGAGACGTTTTCCCGTAATGTCAATTCAAGTAGTATTTTTATCCGTGTGGTAAATTAGCATGTGTTTAATTTTCACACAAGCTTCGTCTACCGTTATCAACCTTCTGCCAGCAGAACGCAGCGAAGAGTACCTCCACACGCTTTGAAAATCGAACTGGATAATGATTGAAAAGCTGTCTATTGTTAATAATGAAACGAGCCACTGGCAGTGGTTGCTTTGATAACACTAAGTACGTAATACACCTCATTGTAAGAATGCACGAACCGTGACGTAACCGTGGCACTTTCCTTTTCAACGGATAGGCGTAAAATTGAAATTAAAAGTGGAAAAGATGTTTTTTTGGACCTTAAGAATGGCAAAGGTTATACTTCGTGGACTTAAGTTACTTTTCTTATTTCTTCATCGACGTTATCGTATCATTTGCTCTTTATTGACTCGCTATAATATCTCAGGACTACGAGGAAAGCTAACATATTCACAACACGTGTTATGATTATATACACACTAAAAAAAAAAAAAAACGCCTGGAACGATGGCGCTCTATGTTAATGTATAAGTCTAATGTACACCGGCGCCGTATATAGAGATGTACGGCTCTGATTGTGTAAACCTATATTGTATCGTATATTACCTTTGTTGACATCATTATCATACCGGGTGACAACTCGATGAAAAGGAACTGGGGTTGAGAATGGACTGTTTGGTCTTTGTGCCCAGGTTCTATCACTGTTGTACGTGTTTTATAGTACTTTTAATTCAACTTTACTTGATTCAGAGGATGAATTAGTCTTTATGAAGACAGACATAAAAGCACTAGATGCCGATGCAAACCGGTGAGAAAGAAAACGTATGTAAGCCAATCAGTCCTCTTCTCAAGACAATAAATCAGCAGAGTGTGTAGTGGGCTGGCGATATGTGGGATGCCCATAACCAGGCGCGGGTCCAGGAGTTGCATTCCCCACCACATCTCCAATTTTCGGACCTCACATAAAACATCAAAAGAAGATATTAGTACAATTTGAAGTTTGCTGGGAGAAGTGTGACACGCCCCCTCCCCTACACCGGGAGTCGGTTTCAATACTTCCATGATGCCACACTACATCTTATTCTTAAATCCCGATTCCGCCCTTGATAACTTTAGGTATATCGATAAAAAAAAAACAGCTTGGAAGAATTTGGTCGCAGAGTGTTGTTAGTAGTGACGGTCATATATACTGAAGCTATTTTCATATCTCTTGTCTATTATGTACGTTGGTAAAATAGGTAGCCTATAATGCAACGAGGCTATACTCGATTTACTCACTGTTAACGCCGATCGTCTAGATAAACAAGAATAACTATATTATAGTGCGCCATTTTGACATCACCGTCATATGCAATCAAGTTTTCTGTCATGTGAAAAGTGTGAAATTGACTTTTCCCTATACATACTTTAATAACATAACAGGGAATATCTTGGACTAGAAGGGGTATGAGAGGGTAGGGGTGAATGTTAATTGAATGGAGTGGAATGGAGGGGGGGGGGGGGTCGTGCAGAGAGCGACACTCTGTATACTTAGTCGAATACAGTATATTTTTGTGTTGTACTTATAACGGTTCGGTGTTTGGGTTTCTAGCACTGAAGTTTTGTGAAATACTCTGTTTCGACAGACTAGCTATATGGAAAACGAAAGAAGGGAGCAGTCTTTCCATGGAACAGTAGAATAGATCCAATTAAGGTCATACATGTGTCTTTGACCTTGTCTGTCACCTTCATCGTTTGTAAGAAAAGTTAATTAGTTTAAACTTACAATGTATACGTATTTCTCTCTTTGAAAACAGACAACGGTTCAGTGAATTCTGTCTAATGTTCTTGAACAAAAGTAGTAACCAGTGGCTACCAATTCATCATTGACACCATTATATTAGTATAAACGAATTGACACACCTTTTGTGAATTCATGGTCGATCGCGCATGTCATGTCTGTGGAACTTGATTTGACTGTTTGGATAACCTTTCATATAAATACATCGTCCATTAGCAGCTAACGTCTGGCAGATCATGTCAATTATATGTATTAATTCGATGTGACCATGGGTGTCCGCAGAGTGGAGAGGGAGGGAGGCTGGAAAAAACGCATTGCAAGTTTTCACAATTTCATAGTAATTATATTTTTTTGACATTTATTTCTGAGCTTCAAAAGCAAAGCGCTCCTGCATACACTCGCCTGAGAGACGAAAGTAGTATGGTTGCCAGGTTGCATGTGGCTTCGTGTGCCATGTACATGTGAACTATGGGTACTGATACTGCTAGGGGCATGAATCTTTATGGACATGTGGGGGAGCTCCCCCAGAAAGAAAATAGACATCAAATTTTGCACTCAGTGGCATATTTAGACTTTAAATTATGACTTATAAGGCATAATCTAGTTATAACTAGACGCACTATTGTGTTAATAAAAGCATTTGGAAGTTTGGAAAAAAATCCCCGACTAAACCTTTTCCCCTGTGTGACGATGGAGGAGGGCCATACCATGTCATGCCTCCCCCCTCCGCACACAGTGATGCAACTACACAGAAGTTGTCGGTCCCTTTAAAATCACTGGTCCATTATCGAAATGGAAAGGAACTTTAACTTACTACGGCTCTGGTGGAATGCAGGGCCGTATATAGTGATATACGGCTCTGGGGTGACAGTCATTGATTTACGCCCTCAGTTAGAGGTGCTCCCATGGAAGTGGCTGACCTGCTTGAAGGTAGCTGACATTAATAGCGGACATTAAGAGCGGACAATAAGAGCAGAAAAATTAAAGATTATTAATTATAAACATTTCATTAGTGATATGAACTGTACCTTAAATTTGATTTACAAACAATTATTGAGTACCACTGTACCTTCACCGTTGCTTTTTGTCTGCTAGAAATTAGATGGCGCTCTTCTCTTTTCTCCTTATAGTCTGCTCTTATTGTCCGCTCTTATTGTCCGCTACCTTCAAGCAGGTAAGTGGCTGCTGTATATAGTTCGCTAACTTCTTTATAAACGTTAGTGTGATCATTAATTGTCATGACAGTCCCCGGAGCACATAAGTCCAAAGGATGAGCAGACTTTATGACAAATTGTTCATTTTATTAGCTGAATATGGTTGAAATAGAAAGTATCAAGCCTCATGTATTTGAGGCTATGCAGTCTGTTAATATTGTAGCAATTAGTCAACTTTCTAACCGACAACTGAGACCTGTTTTGGCAAGCCTCGTTCGAATGTCTCTTTGCTGTCCCGTAGACTGCAGTAAACCTTGGATAGAAGACAACGGCGGGAGGAAAGAGATACTAAAAGTTCTTTCTGGATTAGAAATTGTCAACTCCATCGTAGCCCTCCTCTCTGTTGACTTTAGTTCACTAGAGCAAGATGCTAGAAAAGAACTCCAACTGAGGTATGCATGCAATCTTGAGTCTTACTTTCTTTTCCTGTATTTGCGTATTTCGCTTAACTGATGTCATTTGTCGGAATGTATGTAGCCTAACGTTGCGTTCATAGGCTAGGCAAAGTGCAATGTTGGGAATGGTAATCACAAAGTTGGTCAAAGTGCGGGGAGTCTTGTATAATCAACGCATTTACGCATCACGACAGAAGCAAGCACAGTTTCTTTCAACCATTCGAAATATTGTCGCTGTTACAGGAATTTGTCTTTACTGTTCGACATCCAGGGTTATCAGTAAGTGACCCAAGGTCTATTCGCAGCTGGCAATTAATAATATAGTGAAAAAACCTATATTACTTGTGCACACATACTTACAGTTAAAATGTATGATTGTGCCTAAATATTGCGAATCAGTGTGATTTTCTACAATAAACATACCCTACACCTGAAACCAGAACTCATAAAGAAGCGGACAAATGCTAGATGCAAAAACCACTAGGCCTAAGCAAGCAAGAAAAAGCGGGAATATTTCTTTAAGAGAGGGGATTAGGCATTGCAGCGATAACGTTACAATTGGTCAATTTTGAGCCCCTTTTTTTGCTCATATCAATTTATCAAAGATTACCTGAGGCATGATTTAAGGTAATGTTGAAAGATCTCAGACGCTATGGAAATGACCAGCAATAACTTCTGCCTTAGTAGGATATCCTCCAATCCTAACTTATTGCTATGCAACCTCATTCTTTACTACATATCTGTGGGAGAGACACTTCATTTTGCAAAGGGCATTTTGATTTAAACTGCTGCAGAATGTATATAACCTTTTTTGGGGAGATCCTGTATAGAGATGGGAGTTCTTGGACATAACAAGAATTGACATAAATTAGTCATTTTAAACAAAATCTGAAACCAGAAAAACAAAATTGTTTTGAAAGGGAAGTTACATTTTAAAATTCAAAAGTTTCCCCAAAATGACTGTGGGGTTTGACTTATCCTATTTAGGGAAGTGTGTCTTTTAATTATGTCAATACAGTATATAAATAGTGAAAAAGCAGAGAAAGCTTGCAGAATATCCAAATGCTTTGTGTGTTTTTCCTGTTTAAAGTGATCATGGTTCTCATTGTGGTAGTTTTACTGCATTGTGTAATATATGCAAATCAGTAATATCTATGATACATTATCAATATTTCTTTGGCAATTCCAGACAAAAACTGGGAGATAAAGAGAATTCACTCACAGCGAATGTCAAGCATGGATTTGCTCAAGAATTTGAAAAGAGCGAACCAGTGAGACGACTGAGGCTTGTCATCAGTGAGCTGCTCTTTATTGCCAGTCATGTAAGTATATATATGTTAGTGTAATGTTAACTATTGAATATGCATTAGATACACGTGTGCAAACATTGCACTACATTGTAGAATCTGCACCTGTTTGTTATTGAGTTGTGCATTTGCATATCGGTAAATAAGTTAGAGCATGCCGTCTGCTCGTCCTTGTTCACCCTGTCTCTCCGTGTATCAACATTGTTACCTTGGACATGTCGTCCTATATCTGTCCTGTACAGCATGACTATGTTATGCAATAAAATATAATAAGATGTTAATACTCAACGCCGACTGTGTTCTACTTGATTGCTCATAGAACTCATTACCCCAACAAAGAAACATGACAGTTCGGTGCCATTTCTGTTCATCAATAGAGGGAAATGTATTTTAATTGTTTACTCTCTCCCATCCTTTGCTTCATTCTTCCATTTAATAGCTCTCCCGATAAAAATGACCATCTTTTCAATTTCGTGGTTTAAATGATCAAATGTAGAGTATTTTGAGACATAAATTGCATCATCGTGGGAACTTGGAAATATTTTGTTCTATTTATTACAGTTCTCTCTTCTTCCAAACATTTAACCTTATAAATCTACATCGATTACTCTGTTTCGTCTATGTTGTATGTGGAGCAAAAGTGCGCAGGAACTCATAAGACCATTTACACCAGTCCCAGTAGATTAATAAGTGTTGTCAGAAGATTATGGGCAGTGTTTACTTGGGGATATCCCAGATGCTTACATTGAAAGTAGACTGGAATGTTTGATTCCAAACATTAACACCTCTAGGTTCAAATGTTTGTGTTTAAAGGGTGTGAAGACTCGCGCACAAAGAAACGTCTAATGCCGGTAATATGACCTGTGTCGAATGAGGTGTAACAGAAGTGTAAGACACCACCATCGATCCCAGAAAATACACACGCAGCTTGCTACCGTAGGTAATTAGACACTAGTGTACAGTCAATACATACAGCTAAGGTCAATACCCACAACACAGTGTACATAGCAGCGATGGACATCTCGGGTCTAGATAAAAGATAACAAGGTATCACGTTTCATTACTGTCTGCATTTTGTAGGGACAAGAAGAAAACGTCATTTGCAAGCAACGTAAAGATAACTTCGGTTTGGGGCGAGTCTTTAATGCCTTTAAAAGAAATCAAAGGATCTCCCAAGTCTTTGATTTGCCCCGGCTAATACTCATCAACCAAAACATTTAGTACAATACAGGAAAAGAAGAACAATCCTGTACAGGGAAAAATTTATCGCATCGCAAAATGCCAAGCAAAAGGGCAGCTTGCTGTTCAAGTACAAAGATTTATAGCAGTTTTTTGTACACAAGGAACCATAGTATTTTATAAGAGACAAATTTAATGTCTTCAAAAATAAATTATTCCCTGCTGTTGGTATTCTCCATCACATACTAATACTGTATGCAATACAAACTATTAACTGAAATTGTAAACCATAAATACTCAACCAAAGAGAAGAGTCATGCAAGAAGAGACATGCCATAGTTACATGTGATGATTAGTGTTGTAACATATAATGTTGTACACTTTGATTAACAGGTTACTTTCCTATCTCGCAATGCAGCCTGTTTGCCACAGTATGGTTCCCATTTGTGGCCTTAGGGATGTCAACTTGTCGATCAATATTACCTAAGCTAGGAGTGACCTAAGAAATTTGAAATTTCTTTATGCGGCTGTAAAGTCTCAAGTGTATTTCAAAACTAAATTATGGTTTTCAAGTGTATTTCAAAACTAAATTATGTTTTTTGAAAGCATAGTTCAAGGCTCAAGAAATCATAATCTGTCTGCAATTTAGCATCCATCCGATCATGTCACTTACAGTCTTTCAAATCCTACTGTTATTTGAAAATTGAAATAAATTCCCTCTTTCTGTATATATTTCAGGAGTCTGCTGTGTTCACTCAGAGGCCATGTGAACTTTTTGAAAATGAGGTCTTCTTAGATGAAGTGTCCGATGTGCTCTGTATTGCACAAGCAGGTCAGTTAGTTTGTTTTTTTTGTTGCTTATAAAGCAGTTTTTTGTGTTAATCACTGACTTGGGCACATTGGGGCATAAATTGCTAGCAGCTTAGTGACACAAACCTGTCGTGCTGGGTCCTTGAAAGAAGCAATGCATTTGGTGCCTTTTAGAAGAAACTTGCTCAGCTTTCATGGTCAACTGCATGAAATTTGCACCTTCGGCATCTAGGATCCATCAGGCACCGATTCTGGTTTGCCGGTCTGCCAGTCCGCCCCTGTCACTGATCTGATGGCATTACACACAGAGTACAGTATGTTAAAAGTAGGATTGTAGTTACAGAAAATAATACCTAGCACAGTACCGCAAGAAGAAAATCACTGGTCAGTAATGTAATGCTGGTTCCTTTAATTCTGACCATTGTTTTGTCGACACAGATTCGTTCAGTACAGTTGGCTTAGTTTGTAGTTGTATATCCTGTAATGGACTGAATAAGAGATAGCCACAAACTGTCATCACCTATTATGAATGCTCTCATATTAACAGAACTCCCGTCTCTCCTGCCGATGGAGAAGATGGCTAGTATTCTCCTCCGTGTGAAATATGGACCTCATCTTCTATGTCGGTTGATTGCAAACGTGTCAGACAGTTTCACTCAAGGTAAGCCTAACATGTCACATATAGTGCTATGTAGTCAGAGCAGGATATTGAGTTTTAAGTATTCAGCTTTTAATTAAGTCAAGCACTCCATTATTTGATACTCACTGTAGTACCAAGATCCCCTCTTGAATAATCAGAAATAGTCGGCAGATTTGAAGGAATGACTTTTATAATTTCAATCATAAGGTCCCGAGTTCGAGTCACTCCAAGATTAATATATGTCGTCCAGTTACAGAGTTGTTGACAATTGACAATTCATAATCATGGACGT
>JAAAKB020154187.1:0-12285 GCA_010014835.2 Apostichopus leukothele | reverse complement strand
CTGTGCCCCCCTCTGCACATCTGTGTCACCATCATGTACACAAGAAACTCACAATTTTCAGGGTATGAGTATTGTGCCACTTCTAAAATTGTTGGTACCCATCTTTAAATTGTCAGTACCCCTCTAACTCCTGGCTACGGGGTCCGACAGTGAATATTTATGAAGAAAAAGTATTATTTATGTACCGTGAAACGAACACAAACTGTTACAGGAGGAAATAGCCACCATTTATTATTCTAGTATGTTAACATTGCAAGGGATAACATGAAGGTGTCAACAAATGGAACAAGGTTTTGCTACTCGTTTATGTTGTTGGTAAACACTGTAAGCCCCTTTAATAAACTTTCATTTCCACTTTCAAGCCCAATTGTAAGGCAGGAGTCCACCCATGTACAAAGTGAAAATTACAGTATAAAATACTTCATTTGAAAATGTCTAAGTTGTTCCCATTTTTTTTTCACTTCCTCTCAAAACCCCCCCCCCCCCATATTCTAGCTATATTTAGTACAATATTTGTTATCTTACAAAGTTTATTTTTTTGGCTTCTGTCAAGAGTGTAACCTTGGTATAAATTGCTAACTGTTTTACAGAAGTATTTTTCATAAAGTTTACACCCATTCAAAATATTCTCAGAGAGGCAGGTGAAAACTGGACAGTTAAGTTTCGTTCCTTTTTGGATATTTGCAGAGATTTTAAAGTGATTTGTGTTAATCTTGATCCTACAACCCTAATCCGTTTGCATATATATCTTCTTTTGTCTAGGAACTGTACAATGCCAAGACGGTAGAGAAGAATTCTGCGGCGGAGATCCAGGGCGCCAGAGCCGCCAGCCGAAACCTCAGCAGCCGTATCAACAAGTATGATCATGACTCGTTGAAGCAACAAGAAATTATATATAATCAGGTAGAAACAAAGAGTTTGCATAAATTTCCTTTTTTTATCTTAAATTTTTTAGTTTAATTAAAATTAAAAAAAAAAATTATGGTATTAAATCTTATAGTTTATTATTGATAGTACATTTCATTTAACATTATTATCAGGAAATGGTTCATACACGATCGTTTATTTTGTAACTGCTGTATGGTCATGTGGAAAAAAGCCCAAAGTGCTGGTATTTGTACACTCAGGCCAAATATCATTCCAGTAATAACTTTGCTAATGTTAAACTTGTTCCTTACAAAGTTTCTTTATCCGCCCAGGGCTTGATTAAACAAATATCTCAGATGATATTGCGGTTTAATTGCTTCCAGTGCTATCTGTTTTATGCACTTGACCATAGCATTGCTATAAAACAATTATTTGTAAGCAGACATCACTTCTGATAAACCTTGATACGATAAAGATCCTTAAAAACAGTTCATTAGTAATAATTATTTAATTAGTATTAATTATTATATTAATTATATATTAATTAATTAAATTATTAGTATTATTAAATAAAGTATTTAATTATAATAGTTTAAGTATTTATCAATTAATTAGTGTTAATTTTTTTTCAATTTTTTTTCTTTGGGGGGGTCTGTATCTGGTAAGGAATGCCTTGATATGTCTTTTTGTTGTGAGTTTAAAACTATTAATCAAAAGTGTTTCATGTAGTCAAACAAATGCCACTGGAATTTCTCAGAACTAACAATTTTCGTCTAATTTAAAGTAAAGCCACATTTTATATCAAATTCCAGTTGTTAACAATTCTGTGAGTAATCACTTCATTTGCCCCACTTAAAGTTGCGATACCACTCCCATCGTTATTTACAAGTTTCCGTGGGCTCAGTTCAAAAGAATTTTGACATTTGGTCAACATTTAAGCTTTCATTCCTTTCTAACAGGATTTTGCAATCCAACAACTGGAGAGAAAGATTGCTCGATTGCAAGGAGAGAGAAGCACAGAGGAGATGGATGCCCTGAACGCAAAGATCAAAGCACTCACGGATGCCCTAGATGAAAGGAACAACACACACTCTCTACTGAGTACACAGTTGAAGAGACTACAGGTAGGTTTCAAGAGGGGTTCAACTCTAAAACAACTGGTTCCTCAATAGGCAGGACCAAATCTGGCCATCAAAAATATCTCATTCCAACTAAAGAAAAATTTTTACCAACAATCCTGCAATAATCAGTGCCCTAGGCCCTTGAGCACCCTAACAGCCTTTTAGAAATTACACAATCTAAGGATAGGGGGAATTTGGTTCATTCTCTCCTTTCCCTCCAACAAAAATATCCTCTCTGGCCTTTCATAGGACCCTACTGCTCTTCAAGCATGCTAAAAAGCAGCAAGTTAAGGAAGGCAGGGGGTGAATTTAGGAAAGTTAAATAGCTCAGTGGTCAAGAGAACTGTTCTTGTTAACCTGTCTGTTTGACAAAATTGACCTACATCCTCAATGAATTAATTTGGTTCTCTCTTTTAGCAATCTTAAGGTCAGTTTTGGTTGTCCGAATAGGATCCACTAGTCTCCGGACATTCGGACAACCTCTCACAAATGGGCCGATAGTTTTGTGATATTGATAATGTATAGTTGATCATACATTATAGCCGGCAGATTGTCAAGAACATTTCGCCATCAGTGTTACAAAAGTGTTGCCAACTTGTATGTATGTTTGCCTGACATTAGAACTGTTGCAACTTTGCATATCACTTGAACCCCATCCCCTCTCCATCACTGTCCGCCCCTTCTCCTACCAATGTTCTTGTTTGCTTATGAGACGTATAAGTTCATTTTGTGGCTATGGTTGCATATGCATATTCTGTATTATGATTATTTTAACTTCATCTTAATCTTCTGTCTCTGCTAGGATGATATCAGGAGAGTGAAACGGGAACTAGAGAAAGGAGGAGCGGAGACAGACGACCTGACGAGTAAGATTGAAGAGTTAAACCTTCACAACGACAGCTCTCAGAGAGAGCTCAAGAGAATTGTTCAGGCTAAACAGGTACGCCAGAGAGAGGTCTTATGTAATAGACCTCAAAATCTATTTTCATGTTTTTAACAAATGTTTATGATGTCATATAGAGGAACTGATATTTCAAACCAGTGCAGGATGTCTAGCAAAGGCAGAATTCAATCTGATGCCCATGTCAATGGTTTTATTGTTTAACTCTGATGCTTCAAATATATTAGTTCTTACTTCTTTTCATCTCGAAGATATTAAGGCCATTTTTGATTTGCCTTTTTTATGGCTTTTTGGATGGATTGAAGAACAATGAAATAAAACAGTATATATATTTGCCCCAACCCCAAGCCCCAACTATGAATATTATTTACAGCAATTAGTTTTCACACTCCTGTGGTGACACCATAGATGCCCATTTCAGCACCACTGAACTCCTGCCCCCTCCGAAATCATAAAGTTGTTTCAAAGTCCCTGCAAAGGCCACTTTGTAACATTTCTTTTTCTCTCTCATTTCTACAGGATATGATGGTGGATGACAACATACTGAAGTTAGAGATCAAACGACTACGTGATATCTTAAACTCCAAAGCAGATGATGTCTTTAGCTTGGAGAAGAGAAGGCTGCAGTTAGAAACGGTAACTTGATCAGTAGTCAATGCAATACCCCAGTTGAAATTAATGGAGGTCTAAGTTCATTTGAGGGGTCAACAAAAGAAGGCAACCAAATTTGTAAACGCAATAACAGTAAAACAGGAATGATCTTTATACTTGGTATGCAGATCCATCTCACTGATTACAAGAATGCTATTGTTTTTCTCATGGAGGTCAAATGTCATTTGGGGTCAACAGAATGACCTTGTAAACACAATTACTCCAAAAGTGAAGCTCGGGTGAAGCTCGGGTTGAGCTTTATACATAGTATGTGGACCGACCTTATTGAGTCCAAGTGTGGATTCTGGGGAGGGGGGAGGGGGCGGTGTACAACTCTTCCTCCCCTTCAACCCCACAAAAAATATTTTAAAAAGTTATTAGCAGAACCTAATTATTTTTATTGTAGACCCTCCTACATGGGAGTCACCTACAATGGGTCCAGGACCACACCCCTTCTTGTTTAAAATCATGGATTTTTCGGCTCTGAGTTCTTTGTGCAAATTGTGTGATCACGCAAAGACATTATTTGCCATGATTCATTCCAAATTGCTACATGCATGATAGAACATACCATTGCTGATGTACTCTTCTTCAAAATATGAAAGAAAGTCTGATAAGATTGTGTATCACTCTACAGAACAAGCTATAAAGCCTAAAAAAATGTATATTGTCTCATACTTTGCTATTCTTTTAAAATGTATTATAATGTTAAATTATCATTCAGCCATATATATGGAGATGCAGTGTTTCAGAATCTGTACAAAACTTCTTAAATAGCCCAGAGATTGGATGTATTTTCACTGCATAAGTCCTTGCCAATGAGCTGTATTTTTTTTGACACAATGGTCATGGTATTTTCTGCAAACATTTAATTTTATGCCCTTTCAGTGGGAATTTGCAGCATGTATGTCTAAAATCATACATGGAAACGAAATTTAATGCCAAATTTTTCATGTCTGCATCGATGTAGCGTCACAAAGAAATTGAAACAAATATTTTGAATTTTGGAGGCAATTTTGGGAGTAAATAATATTCTTACAATTAAGGAAGTTCTTAGAAGTCATAACAAATCACTCTTTCATTTTGTAAAGTGCTTAAAGTGTACAGAACTTGTACTAATCCTCTTTCTAAGAATAACATTGAAGTAGTTATGCAGTGGTGTCGTTTGCTTAAAAAAGTTGATGGCAAATCATCTTATTTACTGTGCTTTTGTTTAATATCATCATAGTTTGATTGGGACAGTTTGTTTCAGGACAGAGAGTTTCAAGGGTATTTAAAAAGGAATTTCTGGTGACAAACAGTGTGAAACTTGTTTTGAAGAGAAAAGTTATTCCACACTGTTAGTTGAAAAACCCATGTCATTATCTTGCCATTAACTCAAGGTATTGTTGATTGAATGTAACCTAGTTTAAACTACTTCAGGAAGTTGAACCACAGCAGGGGGTCTGTGATGTCATCTGGGCAAAATGCTCTTCACAAGCTTTTTTAACCTTCTTGTGGATTTATCCTTGAAATCTGATACATTTGGAATGTTTTCTTAGCTGGTCAAATTTAATCAATTAATGTATCTTTTTTGTAGCAAAAGTATTTTCCTCTGTGGGAAAAATTATTGACTAGTTATTAAGAAAAACAGAGACATTTTCAGTTGAATTTCCCTGATGTTATCATCCATACTGCTGTTGCCAGATGGATTTTCTAAGGATTACATAATTTGAAAAATTCCTGTCTCTACGATAAAAAATGCTTAAGGATGTGGTTTGTGCCTAAAGATTCAGAAAATTTTCGGCCGTTCTTTTAAGCAAGCTACTTCAACCACCAGACCATCCATGATTTGTCATGAAAAAAAATTAAGGCCAAGTTCAAGTATCCATTTATCAGTAAAGCTATTTGAAGCAAATATGATGTGATCCTTCTCTAGCAACTCTGTGCCCATATTATTATATAAATTTAATATTTTGTGGTTCTCAGAGGATGTATTTTGTGTATGCCATTTTTTATTTTATGGATATTTGTCTTTGTAAGCTGCTGAACAAGATATGTTTTTTGTTTGGGCTGTGTGTTTCATTTTTTGGGGGTTAAAAGGAAAGCAGAAGTTGGGATTGAACCAGGGACCTTGTGATGCAAAAAAAAATCAAAACCACTAGACCATTAGGTGAGACACTGATGTTGGCTGCTTTTCAAATATTTAAAGATCCAGTTGTCTGGACTTAGTAGTTATAAAATATTTTCTCCTCTGAACCTTGTCAGGGGAAGGTGAGGCCGTGCAACTCACAGAGGCCGCTTATTAACCTTGTCAGGGGGAGGGGCGGCAGCCAACTCGTAGGACGGCGATCACTCACCCAGGGCTCGAACCTGCTCAGGAACGTTCAATAGCCAGCGGAACTACCGATTACACCATTTTGGTTCCCAATTAATAAACTTCATTTCTTACCTTTATACTTCCACCTGCTCCAAAGAACAAAAAATTAAAAGGCTCTACCTGGACTTGAACCGCAGACATGGAGCTTGTCTGACTCTCTCCAGTCCAGAGCACTACCCACTGCGCCACTTGAACTGTTAAGAAATAATGCTCGTTTCTAATATTTAAACTTTAGAATGGAAGGGTGAAAAGAGCAGAAAATCAAAATGCTCTAGTTGGACTTGAAGCTTGTCTTTTTTTTTCATGGTGTCCTTCATTTTTCAACAACGACACATTTTTTGATTAATTTTCTTAGATTTATCAAGAAAAAGAGCTCTTTAATATATTTTTTTGCACATGGTCTTTGTCACCACAGAGGGGAAATTGTTAATGAAAATGTATCATGAATGTGAAGGCTGTGAAACTTGTAGTCTGTTTCTTTACCATTTGTTTCTTTGGTCTGCTTGCAGATATGGCTTCCTGTCTCAGAGGAACAAGGCTTTTATCTAATTTGAGGCAGGGTTCGAAGAATTGATGAAGAAGACTACCGACCAGTCCGGGGAAAATGTGCATCCAGTTTTTGAGGCAGGGTTTGTTGAACGAGCGATGTCGGAAGGAAATTGTTTTGACCGTCTGCAGACAAGTTTGAAGGACCGAAGGACAAGAAAGTGTTCCATCTAGTTCAATTGAGATCTGAAAGAACATCAAAGAGTTATATCTAGTCTGTCAGGGCAGGGTAAAGAACTAATTTAAGGTTTGAAGAATTGGCCTTGAATGTAGTGTTTTTGTTTATTGAGGTTCATAAAGTTTTAAGAGCTGATATAAACAGGGTTTCTTAACTAGCTTAAGACGAGAGCTTCCATTTCCTAGAGATGGCTGTAAATTGTGGGAGTGACAGAGGATGAGATTTCAAGTAGTTAAAGGCATTGAAGACTCGCGCACAAAGAAACGTCTGATGCCGGTAATCTGACCCATTACTGTCTGCATTTTCTAGCGACAAGAAAAAACTTTACTTGCAAGCAACGGAAAGGTAACTTTTTCAGAGGGCGGCACACAGTTTGGGGCGAGTCTTCAATGCCATTAACAATCGATGTGGAAGAATGGTGTAGGGCTTAACCTGCATCTTCTTGTTGGCAGGGATTAAACAAATTTTGGGCAAGGTGACTTTCCAAGAAAGGGTTTTGAAGAAGTTAGTAGCATAGGAAATAGGTGAAAGAATTGCTGATGGAGAGAAAATAGTCTCTGATTTAGTTTGATGCAGAGTATAAAGAGAACTAAAGAGAGTTTTGACTCTCAGAGTAAAAAGTTTGAATATGAGGAGAGATTTCATCTACTGTGATGGCTGGAAGAACTGTTTAGTGCACACACCTAGACAGACACACTTCAAAGAAATAATTATTGTGAAGATTTTTGCTGCTCAGTCTAAGAAAGGATTTAGAAGAGAAATACTAGTTTGATATTTATCCATTTCTTTAAAAAAATAAAGAGCGTGGTCTTGTTCTAGAGCAGGGGTTCCCTAACTGGTGTCCATGAACTCCCAGGGGGTACGTGAGTCCATCCCTGGGGGTTCGTGAGACGTTTCTGAAAGTCAAAACTAGAGTACTTTTTTTTTAAACTAAAATCTGATATATCATATAATTTAGTAATGTACAAAAGTCGTTTGTGGGGGATAAAGTTAGGGAAACCCTGTTCTAGAGTATCAGCATTAAATTTAATATAGTATATGTCCAAGAGTCAATGGATTAAAATTATCGTACTGAATTGAGGTGACCCTTGACTTATTCTGCCCAAAACTTCCAAAGAGACATATTAAAGAAATAAGACAATTATTGAGCTAAGAGATCCTAGTTCCAGATTTCTCCTTTAAACAGATCTAACCAATTCTCTGACCCGCCCGCTTCTTTTGAGTTAATGCTCAGGACTGAGGAAGAGGGGAATGTTGTCATTAAAGGCAATTTCTATTTTTGTAAGAAAATATTCATTAATAAAATAATGAAATGTATAAAGCTTTTCCCCTTTTTTATAATTTTTTCGTTTTATTACTTTCATTCAATTTATGTTTTCATGTGATACAAGCACTCGTTGCCTACAGGAAGACACAGAATCTATTCCTGTTTTCTCCTTTAGAACTAAAATAACAGATATTACTACTATCAGTCCAGTCTACAGAAATTAAACAATGAAACTTAAAGTGAGAATACAAGAAATGTAAACTTGAAGAATTAAATATTGTTGGGCAATTAAACATTTAAGACTTATCAATCTTTCCTAATTTAGGGCACAGCTCATCCAAAAAACAAAATGGATTTTCCTGTTTCAAACAGCAAGTAGCTAGGGCCTACATCTCAGTCAGTTTGTTTAACATATGAAGCTGAAAGGACTTATTTTCTTAAATTTATTACGAAAGTATAACAAACAACGGCTTAAAATTAACCAAGACATAGGCTTCGAAGAACACATAAAAATGAGTATCAGGATAGCATTCCATACATATTAAAGAATATTATGAGCAACAAATGAATAAAACACTTTTAGTAAAGTACTCATCGTGAATAATCAATATTTCATCAGCCAACCTGGTTGTTTTAATTATAGAAGTACTGAATAGGGGGGCATGGTTTTCTCAAAGTTAAGCTTCTCTTCATAAATATCGCTACTTGACCAATGTGGGGCCTCTACGCAAACTCCTGTAGATGCAAACCTGGACAGATGTGTTCTTAGATAACTCACTAGAACCTCAAGTTATAATGGTAAGAAGACAGTGTTGTCCCTGTCAGGATAATTACACCACCTCCTCACCCCCCATCCCCCTTCCCCACTATGAAATTCTAGTTGCAACTAATGCTTTTGTAAGGCACATTGGGATACGATCCAGTTGGTTTTCAATTATGTAAAATCAGTCCATTATTCCATATAATATCCAAAATGGTACAAACCTAAGGTGACATTTGGTGACAATAGCAAATTCAGCCTAGACTTTATGAGAGCCTAAGCACAACTGCTGAAATTTTGTTTACCAATTGAGAATGAACTCTGTAGCACTACAAAGCCAAAGTGACGAACATCAAGGTGGTCCCACATATTCCATAAATCATCAGCAAAACAACTGTGTCCATTTTGTGACAGGTTCAGCCTCTTAAACCACACACGCATACATACACACGCATACACACACACAAATGCCAACTTGATGCATAGGCTGCTCGCCTGCCTACGGCAAGTAACCTAAACCTGTAGCATCTTAAATGCAAGGCTCACAAAAACAGTTTTTGAAACTGGATGGCAGATTCATAAGGAAACTTCCTTATAAATCGGAGATTTAGACCAACAAATATTTAAAAACAAAAATGCAAAAAACAAAAAAGCTAAGTATTTCAAAGTAAAGTCTTTTGATACATATGATGATGCTTAGCTATGGAATCTCTTAAAAAGGAAGAACAAATTAAATAAATTTAAAGTTTACACAAAGACAGGTTTTTTTGATCTGGATTGCAGATTCAAAAGGCACTGTATTGTAAACTGGAGGTTTAGAACCACAAAAAATAAATAAATAAAAAATAGAATGTAGAATGTAGAAAAAAAGATAAAAGAAAAGTTAATTACTTCAATGTCAAACCTCTAGATATGAACTTGATAAGGTTCAGCAGTCAGCAGCAGAATTTCTTAAAAAGGAAGAACAAAGAAATAAAATAAGACAAATGGAAAATAAAACTGATATCAATATTATAGAAATAAAGTTAGCAGTGTGCAACTCTCCTTATATGTTCTGTTTGTTAATACCATTTTTAGATGAAATATAAAAGATAAAAGTAATATCAAAGATGTTCAAGCTATGGCACTTTGAATTCACACAAACATACACCCCCCCCCCACCCCAAAGGAAGGAAAAATTAAGTCTGTTTGTCATTCTACTGTAAAGCTCAACTTTCAATTTCTCATGAAATTTCCGAAAAAGACCGGAAACGAAGGAAAACAGTTACACACACACAAAAAAAAGACATATATTTGGATCTACTATATGATTATGCCATAATTGCTATTCCATAGTCTGCTGTTTGGTAGGATGAGAAGAAGATATCATCACATTAAAGCTATTACGTAGTATCATATCTGCATTAGAGACAGTTCTTTGTTCATTTAGGCGCTGTGTCAACAGTAGGATGCCTGACCGGGGCTGCAGCTCCTGCAGCCCAGGCTGTTTAGGACAATAATCTTTTGTACTCAGCAGTCTCACACAATATTTACTGCTGCTGGATAAGAAAAAGTTATCACATTAAAGCTATTACGTGGTATCACATCTGCACTAGAGAGAGTTCTTTGTTCATTTAGGCGCTGTGTCAACAGTAGGATGCCTGACCGGGGCTGCAGCATCCTGCAGCCCAGACTGTTTAGGACAATAATCTTTTGTACTCAGCAGTCTCACACAATATTTACTGCTGCTGGATAAGAAGAAGATATCACATTAAAGCTATTACGTGGTATCACATCTGCACTAGAGACAGTTCTTGTTTAGTTAGGTGCTGTGTCAACAGTAGGATGTCTGACTGGGGCTGCAGCTCCTGCAGCCCAGGCTGTTTTGTCCTCAGCAGTCTCACACAATATTTACTGCTGCTCCACATGTAGAGATGATCTACATTGTTTGATATCAAACATTTTGTTAAGTATATCCTAATGTCAATCATCCTGACAATAATTAGATAAATATGCTAATATATATATTTCTTTCTATAATTTAAGTGTTCACAGCCAATTTTTCAATGTCAGTTTGATGGCATGGCTTAAAAATATTGGATTGCAATTATTAAAAATTTTATTCCTTCCCTGAAACAGTGAGGCAGCGATGTTGGTAATATTTCTACGAGGCGTTTGCAAAATAAAACGGAGGCGGCCACCTCCGTTTTATCTTGCAAACGCCTCGTAGCATACCACGTACAGCACACACGAAATGACGAACAGAAGAAAATTAATATTCTGAGAATGTTATACCTCCTTTCATAATGTACAAGAAACCTAAAACACAGCGATATTCAGTTGCAGCTAAATTGAAGAAAAGAACAAATGCCCCCAAGTAGAGTTATATCTCCATTGTTAATGTATACTCTTTACCGACAATCAACTCGCAGCTATCCAAATGGAATGTTATTAAGTAAAACATACATCTTTCAAAATATATATCTCTGGTTTATGTTTCTTCTAATTACATAACAACATATCTAGCCCTGCCTTCCCCTGTCATGATTTTTGAACAAGTCACTTCTTAAATGGAGACATAACATCAAAGCCTTGGTTCACACAACAATTTTCGTGCAGTCAATTATCCTCAAAAATTGGAGTGAAATTTATGTTTTTATGCATTCTTGCAATTCTGTAACAATTGTGTTGTTGTGTACCTATCTGGTCATAAGTTAACCAGCTGGTATTATTCAAACCAATTTACCTATCTGGCCACACATTTACCAGCTGGTATTATTCAAACCAATTTAGCTATCTGGCCACACATTTACCAGCTGGTATTATTCAAACCAATTTACCTATCTGGCCACACATTTACCAGCTGGTATTATTCAAACCAATTTACCTACGTGGCTACACATTTACCAGCTGGTATTATTCAAACCAAGTCACCTATCTGGTCTTATTTACCGTTAGTCAACTGATACCCATTTACCTATCTGGTCACAATTGACCAGTTGGTATTATTAAACCGATTCCCCTTTCTGGTCATAAGTTGACCGACAAGTTGTTTTCAAACCGATTCATCTTTGTGGTTCAAAGCTTCTTCTGCTTCTTCTCTTTTCTCCATCTGAAACTCTTCTTTCAAACTGTTCTCTTCCACATTGACATAATCTTCTACATTCTGAACTTTTCCGTCTCTGTTTAAACAGGCTTCCTTCTTTTCCTTCAGCCGTTTCAACGTATACAACACTGCCATCGATGAAGCGCCTAAGAAAAAGGCCCCGGCCCCAAAGAAGAATGAAATATTGTAGTTTCCGGTTGCGTCGTAGAGGAAAGCTGCATTTCAGGAGAAAGAGAAGATATGATACGATTTAATGATCACCCTCATCCACAGCTGACTGTAAGGACAAGTCCTTATAAGTTATCAATTTTTTTTTTTTTTTAAGAGTTTTGATCATATTTTTGATCATATTAATAATATATAACCTCAAACCCACAAAGAAACAGTTTACACAAAGAATATACAGAATATTTCAGCTCCACATGAGAGCATTTTGATTTTCTGCTCTTTTCCTGCTTCCATTCTGAATTCTGAAGTTGAAATATTAGAAACGTGCAGTATTTCTAAACAGTTGCTATGGCCAAGTTGGTAGTGCTCTGTCACTGAGAGA
>JAAAKB020154079.1:0-12285 GCA_010014835.2 Apostichopus leukothele | reverse complement strand
AGATCATTGTCTCCACCCCCTCCCCCTCTTTACACTGGGTCCCGTTCCCTGTGATGTCAAACATATATGACATATAACTCCCTATATACAATATAGTTTACCACAAAGGCACATGAATCGTCTGTCAAATTTATGCCACTCAGACTTTTTTTTTAATTTCAATTTCCAATTGATAAATTTATGCTGGCTTACAGCTGATATTTATTATTAAATTGAAAAAATTACCTGAGCCTTGTAGTGCTTACCTTAAGGTATCTGAAATTGTGCTGTCATTTGAAGTTACACAAAATCGCGTATAAATGGATTGTATTAGCAAACGAAAGCTCGCAAGTTTAACTATTTGGTTTCTATGTTTGATTAAACGATTACTGATTTGCTAATTAAAAATAGTGAATTGGTGAATTGTTCATCAAAAGTGACTGGACTATCACGTCTATAACACAGAGAAGCAACACAAAACTCATTGTGAAAACTCAGAACTTTTATCCCCTCAAATGACATGTTTTACAATATGTTACAAATTTGGCAAGGCAAATATTGTAACATATCATGTCATATTTAATCATCCTTATCTCGAGATAGGGAAAAGAGTGTTACGTGTCTGCCCCCTGAATATCCATTTAACATTTATGTAATATTTAAGTTGTTGGAGAGTTTATCTTCTTGTATATAGTAGAGGCAACTATTCTGTTTGAATGGTAGTTTAGAGCTTAATAGTCGTAATTGAATGAAGGTTTAGCTTGAAAATGTTTGCTTGAAGTGGTTCACTGACATGTTGATTGTCATTAACTCTTACGTCAATAAAGTTTTTATCTTTTGTAAGTTTAGAGGCTAATGTTATGCCTTTTTAACGTGATTTTAAGAAAGCCAATCCAAATTAGCACAATTTAAACAGTCGCTCCCGGGCCACTAAACAGTCAGAAGTATACATCGCAAAGGATTAACCATAAACCAGAGCACTCAACTATATTTCCAGCTTATCTCACAGATCACCATTTTATACACCTGGGAATTGAGAATTGTTTACTGGAAGGAATGACCCGAAATACACAAGTTGTGTGAAGTAATACTTTGCTGTCAAATACCAACTACTATATTAAACTACGCGCGTAACAAACAACAACGGATGTCAAAGGTCACTGCTGATCCCTGATCGACCCCTAGCTACGTTTACATATTAGACGTTAAATAGCGAGTGCGAGTTGTGATCCTATACCTCGACCTGGCCAGACTGTAATCCTTAGATCGCAAGGCCAATGCCCTATTAGAGCATAGCGCCAGTTCATACAGTGAACGAACATCCTGAATATGGCGCCTAAAGGAAGCTAAGAAATCCGTTACTAGGCAAGATACTCGGGCTCATGACTACGCGTCGACATATCAACGGGTAAACAAGGAATTCGCGTGCAGAAAGACGTCAAACTGAAGACATATAACTATCGCAAAACTAAGTCAAATGCAAACCCTTCTGGCAAGTCATTTTAACAAATTTGAATTGAATTCTCCAAGAAACTTCAAATCTGCCTAAACAAAATGTCTCTCTTACTTTTCAAACATCAACAATTCACAGAGAAGAACGAGAGGATATATAAACCATAATTTACTAATTGTTACTTGCATGATACGTGAGAATTTCAGCTCGAGGGATGAAACCTTTCTATTAGTCTAGTCCAAGAAAAAGAAAAAGTGCAAATTAAAGCCTCGGCACATGAATATATCAACAACAAACTTTAAAGTCGATATAAATAGGTTTTCTACTGTGTTATTGGGAGGCATTGTGATAGGCGTTATGGACCGTTCGTTCGAAGATAAGACTGTCTATGATAAATAAATACAAAACAACAACAGTCTATACAGCAACAGCAACCATATACAAATACCAAATACAAATGTATTCTTCAATAAGTTTAAATTCTTGCTACAGGTGGAGAAATATCTTCATAAGACTAGTGCGAAACTCGCTCTCCCATTTCTTACAATAACCTTTACGCAACATTTTCTAGTTGTTCTTCTCTGTTTGATGTTTAGGTTTTCGGAGTCACTATTTATTTGTCCTGATTCAGTTATACCTTGATTATCTGCTGCGTGGCAATGTTTATTATATATTTCGAAATTGGTATTACTCTAATATACTTGGTTAATCGATCACTTTAGTTTTCACAATTATGGTCGCTATTTAAGAAATAGCTATTGCTTATTTACGAAAATGGAAAAACAAAATTGTACATTAAATTCAAAGTTTGAATAAAAGATGGCCAAAAAAAAAAAAGGAAGAAAAAACCTAGTGAAACAAACACAAAAACAATGCAGATCACTGGCTGGACATATAGTCAAATTTAGTTTCAGATACGAAGAAATTTGGTTACTCTTGTAGAAGATTCCAATTTCCTTATTGTACATGATATACCGGTGCAGAAGTGTCTGTGTTAAGAATATTTCATGATCAAGTGCAATGAATTAATTGTTCAGTAATTATTGTTCACTTGTCCAAAAATGTTAACTCCCATCACTGCCCCTTTTAATGAAAAGAACAGAGATAAAAGGGGGTGTACTTGTATGATGAACTGTAGACTTATTTGAAAAGGTTTCTTAAATTTTGAATGTTTCTATAAATTGCTTGAAGTTTGCAGCCATATGCAAACAGTTGCATTCAAGTAAAGACACTTTTCATGGATGAAAATTTTTATTACCCCTTCCCAACCCCCTCCACTTTTCCACCCCCTCTCCGTTCCTGAGTTTTCTTCTTGAATCAAAACTGTTAATGAAGTGTATATATAACTTCTCATCCAATACAGCCAGAAGTCTTCACAAAATGGTCATTTTTGTTCATTTAATTTAAGGGCTTTTCTTTTGTTTGTTGCTGATGTAGTAACGAATAAAACTTCAGTTGTTCTGATAAGAGGTGGTTTTTTTTTTCTAGCAAAATTAAAGTATGCATATATGCATACATACTTTTCATCTCTCACTCTGTTTCTAAACTGGAATGCATGGTCAGTTAAGGCCTTTGATGGCTAGGTTTGGGTAAAGTATTCTAAACATCATAGCAAAAGGTGCACTTGTTTGATGAACTGAAAACTTATTTGAAGAGGTTTCTTAAAACTTGAAAGTTTCTATAAATTGCTAGAAGTTTGCAGCCATATGCAAACAGTTGCATTCAGTAAAGACAATTTTCTTGGATGAGAATTTTTATTACTCCTTTTTGACCCCCTCCACTTTTCCACCACCTCTCCGCTCCTGAGTTTTCTTCATGAATTAATACTGTTAATGAAGTATATACACAACTTCTCATCCAATACAGCCAGAAGTTTTCACAAATTGGTATTTTTTGTTCATTTATTTAAGGGCTTTACTTTTGTTTGCTGCTGACATAGTAATGAATAAAACTTAAGTTGTTCTGTTAAAAGGTAATTTTTTCTAGCAAGCTTTTAAGTACCCATATATATAAAAACTTTGCATCTCTCTCTCTCTGTATCTAAACTGGAATGCATGGTCAGATAAGGCCTTTGATGGTTAGGTTTGGGTACAATATTCTAAACATACTGTAGCAATAAGTAATAATTTTCTTTTCTCTTTTTCTGTTTTTCTCCATCTGTTCAGGACTTTGTTGAGTTAGGGATGAAGCTATCTGATATTCCTGTTAACATGCACACAGCCTCTGAACTTCTCCGTCTCAGCCTGTTGCAGGCAGACACTGATACAGTAGAATCTAAAGACTATGAAAGTGATACCAGCTCCATCACACAGGAAGAAGAAGGAGAATTCACAGCTGTAAGTCTCAAATTGTCTAAACTTGCCGAGAAAACCTAGGAAGGGAAAACTTTAAGTAAAGTTGTCTAAACTTGAATGGAAAAAACTGTTTTTTAAAGCTTGTTTTTTTTTACACCCTCAAAAGAGTCAAAATTTCAGTTTTACTGGAGAAAATATAAGAAATTGTAAATGTTATACAATCGGCAACATATTGGAATGGAAGGTCCATCTGAGGATAAAACATGCCTATTTACCATCTACCACTGTTAAAAGGGGTTACAGAAGTGGTACAGATCATTATAATGTACAGAACATTAACATTACAGATGGTTAATGTTTTTCTAAAATCTATAACATATTTATTTACATAGTTGTCTAAACTTGAATGGGAAAACTGTTTTTCTTTTACACCTCAAAAGAAGCAAAATTTCAGTTTTACTTAAGAAAATATAAGAATTTGTTAATGTTATACAATCGGCAAGACATTTGCATAGGTTAGTTGTAAGAGTTGCTTTTTATAGTATGTCAAGCTATGTTCTGTGTGGTATTGAGGGGAAAAGTGTTTGGAAGGTCCTTCTGAGGATTAAACATGCCTATTGACGATCTATCGCTGTTAAAACGGGTTACAGAAGTGGTACAGGTCATTACTCTACATAATATTAATGTACAGAACATTAACATTACGTAATCTATGACATATTTATGTTAACATTATTCCTAACGTATCTCCTTTGATAATCCAGATAAATATTTCCATATTTGTGAACATTTATCTCCCAAGCTTAACAATCTGACAGAACCATTGTTTATGAAACAGAAAGTCAAATGTTGATAAATTTCAAATCTTCGATAGCCTCAGGATTTGGTGGAGCTGCTTGAAACGTCAGAGTTTTTCAGTCTTTCACCCGAGGAGAAGCTTGAGCTGATGGTCTGCGTCTGTAATCGAATCCTGTCGACGTATTCCCTGGTAGATTACATGGAAGACAAGCAACGGAAAGCTGCAAAATTATGGTGAGGGGAATGGAGAAATATTAACCAGTGAGCAGCAGAGAAAGGCTACGACTGTTTTCGGAGTCACGACTTAGGACGCCGACTGCCTTTGGCTAAAAATTCAAACCCTCGGCCTTGTCTCAGCTCCCTTAATGCATTTCGTATTGTTGATGTAAAAAGCTGCTGCAAAATGAGATGGAGTCAGGTGCCTAATAGTTTCGAAAATTGGCCAAAAACAAACTCTTGCATCCCGTGAGAAGATACAAACAGAGTTGGCTATTTTATCACTAGTTTTTGTGTCCGGCCTGTCAAAAAAATTTTCTTTTTTTTCTTTCAAAATGAAATATTAATGAAAACATGATTAAAAGCTTTACGCAACCTTGTTGCAACATGGTTGTTATACATGTAAATGGATGTAATGATAGATAAGAAATTGGTTACCTTCAAGTGCACTTGGGCCCCTTTTTGTGTTTTCTTGGTTCTTGGATACGTCATAGACGACATTAACGTGGGACTTTATTATCTAATAGCATGGGGAAACTACTTAAAGTAACTCAAAGAGGTTTCATCAAAGTAACATGTTTTACAGTCTCATTTCTCTTTATGTTTGTATTAAACCCCCATCCTCCCTCCTCAAACCTTCCAGGTGTCAGAAGATGCAAACCCTTAAACTGAAAAACGACCAAAAACGTGAGGAGAAGAAGCGATTGAGAGAGGTAAGGGAAGCTGCCCAGAAACAAAGGAAAGAAGAGGAGGAAAAGAAGAAAGCAGAAAAAGAGACAAATGGATCAAAACCAGAAGGTAAAGAATTACTCTAAAATGTCCAGAATGGACCAAAAAGAAGATAATTCGCCATTTTTTTCATCCTACAATTCTGATGCTTTCTAACTTGGATATTTTCTCAAAGATTGCTTTAATCATGTAATACATAGCATAGCAAAATACTGTACAAACTGAACAACTTACCCCACACACTAAAATGTAGGTAGTATTTTTTGTGTGTACCGATCCTTAAAATTTCCACTATTTCATTGTAAACAAAATTCCTAAAAGTTGATATTATTATGCAAAAGGCAAAGGCCAACTTATCCTCTACTGTGCTGAGAAAACAAAAATGTTATAAGTTAAAACAAGCTATCATACCAGTTACCAACTCAACAGTAAGGAGAAAAAACCTTAGCTTGTTTGCATGAATGCAGCATATAAAGTAAAATGACTTGAAATTGCACCATTTTTGGTAATGACATGTAAAGTGTTGATGTGGTTATAACATCATTTATGTCCCTATTGATGGATCTATTGTTATGTTTCTTTGTGTTTTCTTTTGTTTCCAGTCAAGAAACCTGCAAAGAAGAAAGGCAAGAAGGAGGAAACAAAGAAAGAGACACCGGCTGTTGTGGAAGAGCCAGAGGATCTTGCCTCTATTGTTAAAAGGAGGAGAATACTGGCAGCGAAGGCAAAGCAAGAGCAGGAGGAGCAAGCCAAGAGGGATTCAGAGAGGTAAGAAGAATGCAGTAGAGTGTATAATACAATCATGCAATGTAGTACAATACTATACACAATACTAGCAATACTACAAAACACTTTAACAAAACAATAGCGTAATACAATAGAAGAGAATGCAATATAATTATACAATGCAGTACAATTTACAGTACAGTACAATAAAATAAAATACAATGCAATAGAATACATTACAATACATAACAATGTATTGTAGTACAATGTTATATACAATAATACAATACAATGTAAAGATACAATACAATAGAAGAGAATACAATACATTTATACAATGCAGTACAGTACAAAACAATGCATTAGAATACAGTACAATACATAACAATGTATTGTAGTACAATTTTATATACAACAATACAATGTAAAGATACAATACATGAGAAGAGAATACAATACAATTATACAATGCAGTACAGTACAGTACAAAACAATGCATTAGAATACAGTACAATACATAAAAATGCAATGTAGTACCAATAATACAATATAATGTAAATATATCATTCAGTAGAAGAGAATACAATACAATTATACAATGCAGTACAGAACAATTAAGTAGAAAACAATGCATTAGAATACAGTACAATACATAATGCAATATAGTACTATGTTATATGCAATAAGGGAATACAGTATAACAATAAAATACAATTGTTCTTTACAATACAGTAAAGTACAATACAATACAATAGAACAGAATACAATACATAACAATGCATGATGTACAGAACAATGCTGAATCAGACTTTAAGAGTTGTTTGCAATAGTTCAGCATCAAAGAAGCAAGCTTCTATTCCAGCTCCTAAGGTGGAATTGAAATCATCTAGCACACAAATATTTTAGGTTTGAGATAACATCTAGCATGCAAATAATTTGAATGTGTTAAGTTGTAAAGGTTGGTTTGGGCAGAAAACTTTATGAAATTATTTAGCACACAGTTTTATTTTAGGTTCAGTTATTGAGGTCAGTGTGGGCCGTACGATACTTTGAAATAGTTTTCCAGAGATAACAAGATTGACCAATGGGCAGGGCAAAAGACCAAGAAGCATCAGATGCATCAAGAAGAATCAGTTTCCATGCCTACAACACTGCTATCTCTACTTTCCAATGTACCCAGAAAAGTCTAACAAAGTTATGTAAAATTTTTGGAAGCAAACAAAACCATCTTTTCATTTGCAGGCGACTTAAAGAACAGGAAGAAACGAGAATTCAGAAAGAAAAATTAACCTTTGAAAAGAATTTTGAAGAAGGTATCCAACTTGCTAAATCCGTATTAAGGCAGCTACCGATTGGAACCGATAGGAATCATAACAGATACTGGGTATTCTCTACGGTCACACCCGGTCTGTTTATAGAGAAAGGATGGGCCGTTCAGGATATCGATTACAAACCAACTACCTCTCAAACGGATGAGAATGGTCTTCAAGATGAAAACGCTGAAGCTGGAGAGAATGATCTTATTGAGGATGGAGTGGAGAAAAGGTTTGTGACAA
This sequence comes from Apostichopus leukothele, assembly GCA_010014835.2. NCBI lineage: Eukaryota > Metazoa > Echinodermata > Holothuroidea > Aspidochirotida > Stichopodidae > Apostichopus > Apostichopus leukothele. The sequence continues at coordinate 4,534 of JAAAKB020154079.1, read as the reverse complement.
ATAATGTTTTGAGGCACATTTAAAAGTAAAGCTGGGGTAACAGACCACCCCTCCTGCATCACGTCAGTGGGAAAATATGCCCGGTTTAGTCAATTAAAACCTTCCCCTCTTTCGTTAATCTAGACAGGAAAATAATGTTGAAACTGAAAATCAGAAGTGCCCCTGTGGTGAGAAACTGCCAGTTGCATTGCACTAACATTTCTTTTCGTCAGGAAAGTTTTAAATTAATGATGCAGTGTTCCCCTTCAAGTGAAAGTTGCATGTTTCGCTGTTATCGTAAATCCCAAACCACCACAGCTCCACCAATATGTAAATCTTTTGCTTCTGCCTCTGGATTTGTTTAGAAGTGTAATTCTTATTCTCCTTTTTTTGTTCTCTTGACAGTTATCCAAAAGAAGGACAGAATCTTTGGTTCCAGTATGATACAGTCAAAGAGCTGGATACTCTGATGGAAGGCTTGAACAATGCTGGTATCAGAGAGAGCGCCCTCTATGGAGAACTGACAAAGAGATACAGTGATATTAGCAAGCTTATATTTCAGTCAAGAAGGTGAGTGTAAACATTTAAAATAAAAAAAAATGACAACTTTTATTTTATGATCATGTTACATCAAAAGAGTTAAATACAGTGCCAATCGAATTGATGTTGTAATGTTTTTGTTAACATGTAACCTTACTCTATGTTACGTCATGTTATGTCATGTGTGTATATTCTTAGTCTCTACTCGCAGATCAATTTAAATTTATGCAAATTTGTTTGTGACTGGCAAACTGCAAAATCATCCGGCAGGTAGCCAGTATATAGCAATGCCTGATCTCCACACACTCAATGCTCTCTCTCTCCTGGTTATTCCTTCATTTCTCTTGTGGTCAGTTCCTTACTTACAGTCGTTAAAAATGCTTCACGAATTACACGGATGTCCCTCTTTTTTCTCTTTATTTCTTCTTTTAAGATCTGGACCTCAGCTCAGAGATTCTGACGGACCTAAGGAGCTGTTAGAGTCATTTAAAGAGGACATGAAAGATATTGAAACTCATGTTAGGCAAGGAAACCTAGGTGGTGTAGCAAACTTTGAGAAGTGGGAGAAGAGACTCAATGCTGCTTCTAGTATTAAAGAATTGGTAAGATTTGACAAATACTTGACCTAGTTAATTTCTTTGTTATAATTAATGTAAGACAACAATAGACTTTCCATCCCATCTTGATTTCTTTCATCCATCCAGTTAATCATTATATTGACACTAATGTAGTGGATTAATCCGAGGAAATTTGCATTTTACCCCACGAATAATTCCATTGTTTCTCTTTTTGTGTAAAGTTGACTTTCCCCTTATGAAACATAAATGATATAACATAGTCGTAATATTTGTCAATACTTAGTTTGTTTGCCTGACACCTTCAATTTGAATTGCTGTACTGATGTTTAGAAAGAGGCTAGCAATTTTGAGTTTCCATCAACGTTTTCCATTGATAGCGAACATCTTTATAAGATTTGACACTGATATTTCTCAAATGATCCCTGAAACATTGCGCAAAAATGGTCGCATTGACAGGAACCTATATTATTCATTTTTCTGCGAGCAAATTTCCTAAGAAATAATTATTTGATGCTGACGATATCATAGTATATTTCGTGACGATGAAATTGTGACAACACATACTGACATTATGATTTGTGGGTATTTACCATACCTTGGGCCCAATGATCGGGTGTTTACAAAGTACACGTAACCTTGACGACCGTCAAAACTGGCAAATAGTCCCTGTATAATGAGTACCAAGTATACATACTAAAAGACTGTGGGGGTAGTTTGAATTGGACTATAAGCCAATCAAATCACAGGATTGATCTATTGACTACCACCTGGGAGCAAATCTCTGTATGTGAAATGACAACATTTAAACAATGCATTCAGCCCAGTGAGAACTGTTCCAATATAACAGCTGTTTTACTGCTTTTTACGTACCAACGTGTGAATGGTTTAATACATTGATCATATAAGTTCCTAACACAGAAACACTTTGTTATTATATGAGTCTAGAACAGGAAACCCTTAACTTTTGTTAACCATCCTAAACATGAAACATTTTGGCATTCTTTCTCAAGTATTTAGAAGTCTGAAGTTTGGGAAACAAGTTGTCAGTCGGATGACATGTAGATGAAGATATGTTAGTCTCGGCCAATCGGACGACTGTTAAAATATACCTCTTATATGTTATTACCATTGGTATCCTGTAATTTGTCCACCTCTAGGGGTCATTGATATTGGAGAGTCAAGAATCTGTCAATCCTAAATTCTTAGAGGGTATGATGGCGCCACCAAAGATGAAGAGCGGTGAAGAACATGTAGAGGAGAACGAGGAAACAGAGGAGAATGAAGACAGTAAGATATTTTTTTGATTTCTGAAACTTTCAGCAAATTTGCATGCGAATGGTATAGTTCCATTCATAACCTTAAAAAATTCCACAATGGCTAATAACATTCTGTTTAGTCCAGCCTTTTAGCTTATTGTTAAAATGAAGAACTCCTGTAATGGGCGTTTTTTTATCAGGAATTTCCTTCCAACGAATGTAACTAAGTTTCTTATGGGAGAAGCCTATCCTCAAAGGTTATTTAACAGATATTTGAAACCCTCGTTTGGCAAGGAAACCTAGTCAGTTTAACAAACTTTGAGAAGCAGTAGAAGGGATGTCCATTAAAAGTAATCTGTCATTAATTTCTAGAGAATACTTCATCCGGTATGGATTTGCAAAATGCTATCATCCAAAATGGGCACATTGCTATACAATTGAGAAGAGGCATAGCAGTTTCTTAACACAGAGACCACATTATTAAGAAAGGTTCAAAGCCTTCAACTGCTTCCCAAAATTGGAATGCTAAAATTATTCCCTGATTTTACTAGTTATCAATGTCCATAAATCTCGGAGGCAAAAAGGTGACTAAAGTCCAACGTAGGATTACTCTTTGTTTATTGGGTTGGTAATATTCATCTGCTTACAACCACGGTCTGTTACTTCGACAGACCGCTATTGTTGTTCTGCCTTGTTAACTGCCTAAACACCAAGTACATCAGACTGAAGTAGTGGCAGTATTCATGAATGACAAAGGCAGACAGATTGACTTTATGACAAGAGTTACGTAACACAGCTTGCTGTGGATAAAATCTTTCACCATGAAGCAAAGATTAACATAACTAATCTACATAATAGTCCTGTACTACATAGATACCCTCCCACCCTAATATTTGCTCTTTACGTATTCCCACTTCAGGAAAGCTCAGCGACAAACTGTACAAGTGGCAGGACTCTGTGAAGAGTGCGGTGACCATGTCCAGGCTACACGTTTTATTAAGCATCTTTGAAGTCTGCGTGAAGTGGGAGAAGTCGTCCGAGAACGCCAAGTGCAAGATTTGTCGTAAGAAGGGCGATACCAGTCAAATTCTCCTGTGCGATGAATGCAACCAACCTTTCCACTTACTCTGTCTCAGGCCAGCCCTTACTTCTATTCCCTCTGGGGAATGGAAATGTCCATCCTGTGCTGTGAGTTTTCTTCATCATTTCTTATTTATTATTACATTTTTGTTTTCATCTCTTATTTAATTGGTTTAGCTTCATCTCTTTAAGATAGTCGTAAGGGTATAAAACGATCAAGGTATGAAGGAAGATATGTAAGTACGACTGTTTGCGTTTGTTGTGACAACATATTCTTTCTGCAGTTGTTTATGGGTATGGGTAGACCCATTTATTGTTTATGGGTAGATTTGTTTACTAGAGAACTTTGTGCTTTTGTGTTCATGATGTTGTCATCAAGGTTTTAGCACAGTGCAGGGAATCATCTAGTGTTCAATTTTCGTGTAGCAGTTTTGAAGGCCGTGAGATTATCTTCTTACACTACTATTTGTTCCTGTCTGCAAAAACTGCTATCTTTGCCCTTGTATCGCAACCTGACCATTTCGTACATAACATTTTGCGATACGATACCGGATAAATGATTCCCTGCTGGTGCTTATCTGAAGATGAACATGGTTTCTGGTCATGAAGTCTTCGTGACTGATGAAGGCAAACATTGACACTATTGTGCCAGTGAATCAGAGGAGGATGTTATGATAATTTGAATATAATCAACAGTATAATGCTGCTTAGAGCTTTTTGGTTTCCCAAAAGGGAAACTATGGAGTCACTCTTACCGACCTTGCAAAATTGTGAAGGGGACCGCGGTTTGCAAATTCGACAAGGTCTTTAACGTGGATCGCAAAGTCGGAAGTAACTGTTACAGTTAGATTCGTCCAACAGGGCAGCATACAGTTGTACTCAAAGCCTGAGCCAATGTGAATTAATTAGATCACACATCAAGAGTCGATGCACGCTGAGTTTATCAATACCGCCCTCATTACCTTTCGGGAAACATTTCGTACTGTAGTTTTTTATTTGTTTGCGTGACCAGTGACGGCAAAGCCACACTGTGTTAGCTGATAAAACTGTCATACAAACAAACTACACTTTTGAAAAAACTCAAGAGGCCAAGCTCACATA
>JAAAKB020153969.1:0-12288 GCA_010014835.2 Apostichopus leukothele | reverse complement strand
GCTTGTTACAACGACAATGCTAAAATCATATTTCTAACAATTGTATTATATATGACATGAAAACACAAGATTCGTTCGACTTGTAGGCCTGTATATAATCAATAAGCAATTTAGACTCTTCATATTTCGACAAAAAAATCGGTAAATAGTTTCTTCCATCGAAGGAGGTAAGATTGATTTTTTATTGTTGTTGGTGAATCTTTTGTATTTTATCTTTTATCAAAGACCTTGAACACTGTAGACAATCGTTTCAAATGGTTGCTAAGAAACAGCTTGAAGTCTGCTGTATTTGGAAATCTTTAAACATATTCTGTCAGTCAATTATGATCCAGGTTGTTTGTGACCCGAGGTCAAATCGCAGCGAACGGAGTGAAAACATGAGTTCTAACACACACGTTAGCTACATAATTGTGCCTAAACATTGCGAATCGGTGTGTTCCTGATTATGAAGAAAACTAATGCTTACAGAGCAAAAACTCTAAGTTAAACTCAACGATTACATGGGTGCTGACTTATGGACTTATGGAACCCCATGACCCACATTTTGCATACAGAATGTAGGAAAGCGACGATCGGCGTGGAAAACGTGTTGGACAGGTTTCGTATATACACACTTTCAGTTTGTATGAACACTAGACAGTGTTGCACTATACAGCCACATGACGTAATGCAAATTGTACAAGGGGTGACCGTATGTGCTACATACAGAATACGCAGTATTAGGACTAAAATATTGTTTTGTTCATCGAAATGTTGAAATACCTCTTAGTTATGTTGATTAAACGAGTATAATTCGTAATAAAATGAGAAAGGTAGGCCTAACATGATTTCTGCATTGAAATATATTTTAAAATCCCGGTTAAAGATGAATATATGCCGAAAACCAACCTTTCGAATACCCGTCGGTTATCCTGGTAAGTTTCCATCCCCCCACTTGCAGTTGAATAATAAACCCAGGCATGCGGGTGTAAGGACCTCTCAGCTTCTATTTGGTAATCTGCTATATCAGTTGCCTTAAAAGCGGTTGCCATTTTGTGGCCTTATACGGCGGAAGATGTACATAGGCTACCTGTGAAAATGATTAATACAAACAGCAACTAATATGCAACTTTAAGATGAAAGAGCAAGGAAATATGTCAACAATAACAAACGGCAATAGCTATCGCTGGAGCATTTGAGTGTGTTGCGGAATCCAAAGCAAAACTCGCGCTCGCAGTTTTCCACGTTTCCGCTGCTACGCAACATGCGTCCTTGTTTAGCCATTCCACAGCATCTTAACTTGGTATTGTGATAATCATCAGCGCTGGCTGTGATAAAGCCAGTCCCAACCCGGCAAAGAGATCGACCGAAGCAAACTCTCAACCAGCGAACTCGCCCCGCGAAATACTCGACAATATCCGACAATTTGCAAAGGAATCGGGAAGCTAAAGGATTATAAGCTCAAGTTGCACATAGACGACACTGTTGCACCCGTTGCGCAACCCTCCATCGTATCCCTTTCTACGTTCGGAAGAGTGTGGAGAAAGAGCTCAAAATTCTAGAGGAGAACAATAGCATTGAAAAATAAACAGTCACTACTTCTTGGATTTCCCCAATTGTCGTTGTACACAAAGCTAACAACCCTGACAGAGGAAGACTTTATGTAGACATGCGCGCACCAAACAAAGACGTCAGACGCGAACGTTATATCACGCCAACGGTGGACGACCCATTCACGATATCAATGATGCCAAGGTCTTCTCCAAACTCGCCCTAACTGCTGAATATCACCAAATCGAGCTAGACGAAGCGCTACGCATGCTGGTTTAAGACGATAGAAACATCGGAATTTCGGAATTTCATCAGAAGCCTAAATATTCCAAAATATGTTTCAACAAGTTCTACACGGTATTACTGGCGTTATCAATTTTAGCGACGACATACTTGTTTACGGATCGTCACAAAGCGACCACGACAAAGCTTTGGAAGCAATGTTTAAACGTTTAAGTGAACACAACCTTACTATCAGCAAGGACAAGTGTACCTTTCACAAGCAGACTTTGAAGTGTTTTCTCGGCAAGGCATCTCTGCAGACCCAAGGAAAATAGCGTCCGTACAGAATACATCTCTGCCTAAGAACGTGACAAATGCACGCAGCTTTCTTGGCATGGTAAACTACTGTTCCCGGTTTATTTCCAGACTTCGCAGCGCTCGCCCAATCGATAAGCCAGCTTACCTACAAAGATTCCAAATGGTCATGGACAGAGCGATACCAAACAGCATTCGAGCAACTGAAAGCTCACCTAACAAGAAACAAAGTTATGGCTTATTTCGAGTTGTAGATACCATTCCTGTTGGATTTAGCGCAATCCTATCACAGAAGGTAAATGACGCCGAATCACAACGCGTTATCGCATACGCTAGTCGCACCCTAACTCCCGTAGAACAACGCTACTCGTGAATGTCTCGCAATTGTATGAGGATGTGAACATTTCCGATTGTATCTCTCAGGACCCAAGTTTACGTTAATCAGCGATGACAAAGCTTTAATGTTAATATTGAAGAACCCTATGTCCAAACCCCCTGCGAGGATTGAAAGATGGGCGTTACGACTACAATCATATCTTCACGACTCAGTACAAGCCAGGAACAAGCAATCCTGCTGATTATTTGTCACGTCACCTGTACCACAACGACACAGCAGGCAAAGAACACAAACTGACTCGCGAAGCAGAACAGTACGTTGGCTACGTTTCTGCTAACGCCACACCTAATGCAATGACATTGACAGACATCATCGACTCGTCAAAGAATGACGCAACAATTTATGCGGTTATTGACGCCATCAACAACGATAACTGACATACTACCATAGGAACATGTGACGACACTGTCGACAAACGAGCACTCAGGTCATGATGAACTGACCGTTACGAATGATAAAAATCTCCTACGAGGGACACGACTCGTCATTCCCAGTGCCCTTCAGAAACAAGCCCTCAATCTGGCCCATGAAGGACACCAAGGTATTGTTAAAACAAAGAAACTAGTCAGAGAAAACGTATGGTTCCCTGGAATCGACCGACTGGTTGACTACCTGGTGGGAACCTCTCCACTTGTCCCACCTACCCTACAATCCATGGACTAAATTAGGGATCAGGTGGCTACCTATTTAGTGGTTACTGATGAATACTCTAGATTCTACGAAGTTGAGATAATCACATCCCTGCAAACCAATACCGTCATTACCAAACTTGACATAATACTAGCAATCATTGGTATTCCAGTCGAAATTAAATCCAACAATGGTCCCCCTTTTAATGGTAAGGAATTCAGTGACTAGTCCCAACATAATTGGATTTCACGATCGCAAAATAACACCCCTCTGGCCAAAAGCCAATGCCGAAACTGAAAGGTTCATGAAGGCACATGAGAAAGCAAATTCGTGCCGCTATTGTTAAAGGAAAGCCCTGGAAACAAGAGTTGTACTCATTTCTTAGAAATTACAGAGCGACCCCTTAAAGCACCACAAACAAATCACCGGCAGAACTTTTATTTGGTCGCAAAATGCGGACCAAGCTGCCCAAGTTGAAAGCCCCTCCCCAATTGACCAGTGTCTCCAAAACAGAGATGATCAAGCCAAGCCAAAAATGATATTAAGTTCTGACAAGAAATCACATGTAAAAACCTCCCATATAAACGTTGGTGATCAGGTTTTGCTACGTCAGAGAAAACGTAACAAGTTTTCAGCCCCTTTTGATTGCAACCCCTCCAACTCGGAGTACCTGCTCCCAAACGTTACATCTTCGTTTTTATGGTGGCGCTTGTTCTTTTGTTCTGAGCACACATTCGTTTCGCGTGAGCATTCGTTTCGATTTCGTGTGAATGTCCTTTTGCTTACAATACTTCTTCGGTTTTATGGTGGCGCTTGATCTTTTTGTTCTGACAAGTGGATCAATTTTGACTTCATGGTGCTCCTTGTTTATCATTCGGTTGTACGTGTTTGATATGTTTCGCTACAAGATTGTCTTTTTTAATCAGTTCTATGTTACAAATGTTTTGCGACCGACCGTATAGTATTCATATGATGGTTTTCCGTGTAATTCCTTGGTGTACGTACAGATTCCTTCTATTCAATTTGTTGCAATTGATTCCCTTCATTATTTTTGTTTCTCTTTCTTAAGTGTGCCTTATGTTTGCATTTGCATCTTTACATTGGCATTTAAATTTTATTCTTTAATTTTGAATATTTCTTCTTTTTCATTTTTCTTTCTTGTTTATTTGATTCAACGTTGTATTTTTGCCCAAACGGCCGCCCGTATAATTATAAGTGAACATTGTGTACGTTATACGTACAGAACGTACGGCACGAATGAAACTTTTTGACCTACGACTTTGTTTACGTTTCTGCAAGAACTTATCATTCGTTGGTGAGCACAAGATATCTATGTGAACTATTTTGATTTAAACACAGTTACTGACATCATAAAGGAATAACGAAGTCAGGGATCAAAGGGGCGCCACAGGCTGATAACATAGTTACTGATAGTCAGGATCTTGCAGATCTTTTGAACAACTAGTTTGCGTCGGTTTTTACAAGGGAAGATATGAGTAGTATTCCAGATTTTCAGGGGGGAAGAGATAGTCCTCAACTGGATACGGTCTTATTTTCGGATGAGGTTGTCTTAAAGGAGCTGCTTCGTCTAAATGTTTCTAAAGCTTCTGGACCTGATGCAATCCATCCGTATTTGTTGAAGACTTTTGCACACCATTTGTGCGTTCCACTCTCATTGGTTTTAGTAAATTTATGAATGAAGGTTATGTTCCTAAGGACTGAAGATGTGCTAACCCCAATTTCAAGAAGGGTGATAAGCCTAAGCCCTGTAATTATAGGCCCGTTAGTCTCACTAGTGTTGTTTGTAAGGTCATAGTAGTTGTACCAGAGGTCATTGTCTTAAACTCCAAAAGTCACAAAGTAGAATTAATATTCGGCATAACTTTTTTTCTAATAGGTTTGTGAATGAGTGGAACGGTTTGCTTGAGCAAGTTGTACTTGCAAGTAGTGTGAATGAGTTTAAAACTGCTTTGGACTGTAAGCACTTTAAGCATTATAATCGGGTCTGAGTGTTTGTGTCTTCAGTTTTTGAGTGTCCCTCCTGACCTTTTTTTTCTACTAAACTAAACTAAACTAAACTAAACTAGTTCAAAGTGATCGAATAATCTGTTTTGTTGAATTCAGTTATCTAGAGATGAGGGGCCGTACAAGAGAGACGGTGCTCTGATCATCGAGGGAGGAGGACAGATCTCTGCCAAGACTCTCCATCTCGTAGCTGAATCGGTGACCATTGAGAGTGCCGGTCTCTTAACATTAGATGGAGAAGGACTTCTTGAAGGGGGTGGGATGAGACCTGCAGGAACTCTATCCGGTGCTGGTCACGGTGGATCAGGTGGAAAGGGACGCTCATCGGGTACGATATATATGTCTTCCTCTCAAAATGAATTATTTATGATATTTTGTATATCACCATGGCACTACAGTGATGTTAAGCATGTTGCTGTAGAATGTTAGGGAGATTTGATCGTTGCATAAGTCAGGAATTAATACAGTGATCTTCAGCTGGGCCCTAAATCAACAGAGGGCAGCTGTCATATGGGTTCTATATAGTTCCGAAAAAACTTGACAAAGCTGCAGTCTCTTAAAATCACTGAGAATTCCTTTGAGGCATATCTGACAGACACATCTGGGCCAAGTACCTGTACATTTCTTAACTGACACATAGTGTGACATATTCGTGTTGACGTATGGTTTGCAAAAACTCATAACTAGCTTAAGTTATCAATGAAATGTTCATTTGGTAACTTTATATGTCTAGTGGTCAACCAATCAGAATGCTTCATTGAGGTATTGCCAATCAAGTCCGCTTAACTAAGGTTAAGCTTTGGGCGTCAGTAAAATTGTATCCAAGTCTCCTAAATTGAATACCTGCGATTCTTATCGTAATTATTGAAGACCAGATCTTTTATAAAACACAATTTCACAACTAGACACATAGATTGATACATGTTTTACAGAACTATACAACATTTTGGAGATTTGTAAACAGGATAAATCCCCAATATTAGGACCTACAGCCATATCTAAAGCACTGTTAGGACCTATATGACAGCATCCTTGCAGAAACGCTGAAGATCCCAAATATAGTTTCCAACATTTATAATCGGTGAAAAGCAACATATTGGGTTTTCATGAAAACAGCTCTTTGAGAATCAATTTTTCTAAATCTTTCCATCCTTTACTGGCAAGTGTGATTTTTAGTGTGATTTGTAATCTTATTTTGAGAACTAAAACCAGGCAGATTTGGTAATATTTATGACCAGATTCAAGACCTTCGTTATTGCTATGAAATCTTCCAGAACACGTCATCTATGTTTCATTGACATCGTTGATTTATTGCAGATTCCACGGTTGGATATATCTATGGTAGTCTCACAGAACCACAGGACTTTGGCAGTGGGACTGGCTCAGGGACAGTCACAGGTCTGTATGGGTACCCTTGATATCAACAAGATATTGATAAAATTCGAAATTTCTGGATACAAAGTTGACTGACTTGAGCATTGGAAACAAACAATGTTAATGGTCATTAAATTTGTGCTTTCATGAAACAATTCTAAACAATTAGACAGATGACACTTATTTACTGTGGGGCTTGCTGAACTTCTGATCTGATAAATTAAGATTCATCAAGCAAATTCCACTTGTGACATACAAAGTTTTAAATGAAAAACTGCTAAGTGAATAATAGTTACTTATTGAAAGAAAGTTTCTTTGCTTCTTGAAAAAGTAAGGTCTTGTTGACTTTATCGTCTATTTTCTTTCTCTAATTCGTTTGGACCTATAGTCATTGATCATGCAATAGTGAAGACTAAAGTTTACTTAATATTGGTACAAGAAATTTCTATTGTGCAATGTTTGCTCAGGTTTTTCTATTCATAACTAACACCGCTTTCGAAAAGAAATATTGAAACATGTAATTGAAGGCTGCTTGTGAGTAATGTTCCCTTTTAATCCTTCTTGAACTATCCATAAACAATCCTTCCTGACCTATTTGTAAACAAGCCTCTAACCTATCAATAAACAATCCATCCTGACCTATCCATAAACAATCCATCCTGACCTATCCATTTACAATCCATCCTGACCTATGCATAAACAATCCATCCTGAACTATCCGTAAACAAGCCTTCCCGACCTATCCGTAAACAAGCCTTCCTGAACTATCCGTAAACAATCCTTCCTGACCTATCCATAAACAATTCTTCCTGACCTATCCGTAAACAATCCTTCCTGACCTATCCGTAAACAATCCTTCCTGACCTATTCGTAAACAATCCTTCCTGACCTATCCGTAAACAATCCTTCCTGACCTATGCATAAACAATCCATCCTGACCTATCCGTAAACTTAAACTTACTTTTAAGAAAGATTTGATGAATGCAGGATTTTTTTTTGTAGGTGATGGGTTTTAATGACTGCAGGATATTATTTTTTGTAGGTGGCGGGATACTGAAGATGACTGTTAACAAAAGCATCTCAGTAGAAGGAATAATTACAGCAAATGGTAAAGTTGGAGGTGCTAGTGGTGGATCCATCTGGATCAACACGTATGAAATTGAGGGATCAGGGATCATAAGGGTGAGTTGTCATGATAATTATTCATAAAAATAAATGTCTCAGAGTTGGGAGGTGGTATCAGTGGATCCATTTTGATGAACACGTTTGAAATTGAGAGATCAGGGATCATAAGGGTGAGTTGTCATGATAACTATTCAGAGTTGGTAGGTGGTATCAGTGGATCCATCTGGATCAGTTAATGTGAAGTTGAGTAATTAGGAATATTTAAAAGGTATTAGTTACTGACAATGATACTTAACACTAAATGTTAAAGTTGGATAGTGCTCATGACAACAATTAGTCCATTATCCATAGGTTGCATTTTCAGCTCTCTTGACCTCAACTTACTGAAACTTTATCTCTTCTGCAAACAGACTGGTTAGTTTGGTAGAGTTGATTTGTTCACACCTTGCCATGTCTGCCTTGATCTGATAGTGATTTGGCTACTAGCTGTGTGAAGAGTTGCATAATAGATGAATAGACAGCTCAACGAAGGTGTGAAAAGATGGGACTGATCACTCAGTTAACCAACTGGAAAAAACCTGCTGTTCAGTACAAACGGCGGGTTTTTGGATGCAACCCATACAGTAGCTAATGGACACTTTCGCGGCATGTTTGCATAACCCAGGCCATCACCATTACAGAAAGTTAACAAAGTATAACGAAAGGAAAAGCTTAAAAAAGTTAAGCACAGAGGGCTTGATGATGTCATTTTTAGACTTGATCAAGTCTTCAGCATGTCTGTATGTATAGGATCATGAAATATGTGTTGTCTGCTTAATGGAATTATATTTCATTGATAAAAGTTATTCTTGGCAGTTATCTCTATCACTTAGACCAATAATGATGGTTTGGTTGTATTCTGTGGGATGAGGTTGGGGGGGGGGTGTTCATTACAGGTACTACTACCACATAAACCTTTGACAGATGATCTTTTTAATACCTAAGAATAATTTTCATAGAATTTACACAAATCTTCTGGAAGTAGTTGGCACTATATAGAGGATAAAGAGCTAGAAGTGAGTATATGAGAAAGATAATAGTCATCACCGCACATGTATTAAATGACATGAATTGATAATGATTCTTGGTATTGACACAGATCAAACACACAAACTTGTACCGTGAGTTATCAATTTGTCACCAGTTCGAGCTGTACTGTATGTGGGTGCTATCAATATATATATACACTGAAATACCAATAAAAAAACCATGTATGCATTTTCTTTTTTGTACTATGATATCATAATGAAAATCCCACCAACATGATTTTATCTAACCATAAAGTGTTTGGTTGAAGGGCATAATTGAAGCTGCTAGTAGTTATTGTTTACCCCATTTATTTGCTTCTTTAGCTCAAAAGTTTTGAAGAACTTGTTGGTTGAATTTAAGATGGCTTTTACATTTTATCATATAGCAATTTAGAAAGATTGAAGTGCAGCCTTAGCCTTTACCAATAGAATATTACATGTTCCTACAGCAAACCCAATCTGATTATTATAATATTGTTACTGTTTGTAGAAAGAATCATATATTCATCAGACCCCATGGCACTCTTCGCCCTCAGATAACGTTGTCCGAGATCTAGTCGTGGTTGGTCTGTACTCGTAGGTACATGCGCTCTTGTTTCACATTTCATGTACAGCGCCTAAGTCCATAACACATGTACACGTAACGAAAAACTGAGTGGGAAGCATGACTATTGTTTACTTGTATCAAGCAGCAGCTGACACTAGACTGTACTGGGAAATGTACCAGCAACTCTGGTAATTATATGCGACATACTGTATAGTACTGACCCAACAAGCCCAACTTCTGAGTTTCATGCACGGCTTTTAAAACCTCTGACGTACCCATTGTCGTTCGTAAGGGCTGTTGGCAATTGAATTGACATGGCAGACAATAGTGGTAAGCTTTTGAAACTAAAATGGCCCATGGCAAAAGCAATTAGGCTATGCCTACTGTACTGTAGGCTTAGGCCTAAGTCAGCTTTACTTTAATGTAGGTGACTGACGTACTGAAAGTGTAAGTGTAACTTTGTCTGTAGCCTAGGCGTCACGTTACATTCAGCGTAGGCTATGTTTGTATACTAAAAAGTCTTGATTCTTGTGTCCTACCCCGAAGTTACGCCTAATAATATTATGCCAAACTTCAAGTATAGAATACTCCTAAGCAAATGCTACAACTCAAAGCTCACCTTCATGATTGACTTGCATGAATGCCGCCCCTACACCACACCGCTAGCATCAGTAGGTCTATGAACTTCAAATGGCCTACTACAATCAGGAATACTGAGAGATACAGCCCAGGCTACCTCCTCCTTTATGAATTCCGGCACTCCACCGACCTATCCCATCTTGTATTTTTCCTTTGCAATATGTTAAAGGCATTGAAGACTCGCCCCAATCAAGATCAAGGCGGTTTTAAAAGTACTTAATTGCATTCTATAAACCAAATGGTAATCGTTTAAACTGTTAAACACCCTCATCACAAAATCCTGACTTCAAGTCTATCGTTGAAAACACACTAGAATTAAACATAGAATATAAAATAGAATCAATATTGAGTAAAGGATAGTTGGAAGACTTAGTAACTGCATTAAGAGCCTGATACTCGAAAGCCATCAAATAGGTACCATCGGGCTTATCAACCATCACCGCAGTTCTAGCATATCATGTATCCGCTCCTTGAGATTGGCCCGTTTGTTCGGTTTCTTTACAGGCGCGGCCTCCTCTGTTTCTATTCTATGTTGCAGCCAACCACAGTAGCTAGGTCTGTCCACAAAGACCTCTTATAGTTTTCTAACAGCCTCTTTACCTGCTTCTCCCAATTTATCCGATACTGCCCTCTGTTTTGAGTCAGTATCACCATCGTCCAAATTTGGGCCCTCCTGTATTCTGCTAGGTTTACGAATTCCCTCAACCACACTGTTTTCCTATCCAAACTAAAGGGAACTTAAAACCCATGTATGTCATCCAAAAGCTTAAAAAACAGGGGTTCACTCAAAGGCATAACCTCACAATTTTCAACCATTAAGGTACTGATAAGCCATTTACTGCTACACTATCGGCATAAGCAAGAACTTTCCCAGTGCTAACATTGCCTCAAAATACTCACCATCCAACTAACTTGCATAAATTTGTCACCTCAGTCAGAGCTACTGTATGCTCCAATGATACCTTAACTCTGAATGACCTTTCCTCTGCCTCCTTGTCAGAAATTCTCGCCAAATTAATGCCAACACATTAGCATTTCGATCATGTGATACATTTGAACAGTTATAACTGAAATGTGCCATGTCACCACAAGTATAACATCTGATGAACATTATCTGGAGTGGGTGTATACATGCATTCTACTTGCTTGGCTAGAAGCTGGCCTCTGTGAATGCCCTGTTGTTTCATCTGCGGTTTGGAAATACGGTCGACTAGTTGCAGGCATTGTTCTGGAACCTAGACTCTGTCGATTCCTGCTAGTTACCCTGGCGACCAAGATATTATCAGCAAAATCTGAAATTTCCACAATTGGAAGTCCATAAATTTCTGCTCCAGTAGCTTTAAATGCAAAGATTCAACTCTCAAGGAGGATATCATTTGAGCAACAACAATCAAATCCATTATTCTAGTGAATTCAGGTAAAGATGCCAATCTATCTACAGGTGGGAATTGTCCAGTGCCTCAAATATAAACTAAGCCGACTACCATTCTGTCTGAAAGTTTCTGATGGGCTCTTTACAGCGGAATGAAACTTCTTCCTGTATGTATCTGGAGTAAGCTGAAATGCTGCCAACAATGCACCCTTAAACTACCACATAACTTTGTTTCTGACTTTCATTTAAAATGTGGAAAGCTTTCTGTGCCTTGCCTGTCAAGTATGGTTCCAGCAAAATAGGCCATCTCTCAGAAGGAATTTCTTGGCTGAATTACAAAGTCTCTCAAACGTAACATTCCCAATCATCTTCAACATTGAGGGGATGCAAACCTTCCAACCTGAACTTGACAATGGGTGGATTAACACTTGCTTTAGATAAAAATTTGGAAGTCACATCGGACAAATTTGGTATAGTCTGAAAGAGCCTTAAACCCTCTTTTCCTTGGTCGTTCAAAACTTTCAGATCTAAGCAATAGTTCTCACACAGCTCCTTGATATACCGTACTCTGCTTAAGATGGGTATACCTCTCAGTCTCACCGTTCTGTTTAGTCTTGTCCTCCATGGTGACAACTCCTTGGCAATGAAACAGGTAGACTAGTGTAACAGCAAACTGAACCACGGTGCTTCCAGGATAACACATCAAAATAAACTTCAAACACATTAAAGCCTTAAAGGCATTGAAGACTCGCCCCAAACCCCGTGCCGCGCTCTGAAAAAGTTAACTTTCCGTTGCTTGCCAGTGAAGTTTCTGCTTGTCGCTACAAAATGCAGACAGTAATGAAATGGAAACCTTGTTATCTTTAGCTGGACCTGAGATGTACATCGCTATATTGTTTGTACACTGTGCTGTGGATATTGACTGCAGCTGTATGTACTGACTGTACACTAGTGTCTAATTACCAGAAGTAGCAAGCTGTGTGCGTATTTTCTGGGATCGATGGTGGTGTCTAACACTTCTGTTACACCTCATTCGAAACTAGGT
>JAAAKB020153968.1:0-21047 GCA_010014835.2 Apostichopus leukothele | reverse complement strand
CATGATTCCTACCCTGAGATATCATGTTTAAAGGTTTATCCATGATTCCTACCCTGAGATATCATGTTTAAAGGTTTATCCATGATTCCTACTCTGAGGTATCATATTTAAAGGTTTATCCATGATTCCTACCCTGAGATATCATGTTTAAAGGTTTATCCATGATTCCTACCCTGAGATATCATGTTTAAAGGTTTTCAACAATACATAATCTCCATGTCAAGATTTGTCAAGTTTTGTCAAGTTTTGCTCACTGATGTTTAACGATGGCATCAGATGCCATCATTGATGGCATCAGATGACATCAATGATGGCATCAGAAACTAAAAGCAAATCTACATTGAACATACTCCATTCTTTTCATTGAAACATTTTTTTCAAACAAGAAATAAACCAAGCAGGAAGCCCACTGTTTTATTAAGATGCACTGTAACATAACTTTGGTACACTCTACAGCTGCCAACACAAATGTTTCAAATGCAGGCTCCAACATGTGCTATCATTCATTCATTATTCTATTTACCCAGCGGCTAAAGTTGTCACCTCACACATTTTCTTTGAATTTTTACACATGTACAGACAGCATATAATACAGCAAAGCATTTCATTAAAGTAATACAACTCCTTATGTGAGGTTTCTTTAACTTAGAAAAGAAAGTCTCAAATAAGCATAATTTGAGGAACATAGGATATCACCATGACAAAGTGGGAAATAACAAACAAATTGTAGAATAAACACCAACATAGGAAAAAGATAACAACACTGTCAACACATATCCCAATTAGCTACAACACTGCCAACACATATCACAATAAGCTATAATGTTCAACACTGTCAACACATATCCCAATTAGCTATAACAACACTGCCAACACATATCCCAATTAGCTATAACAACACTGCCAACACATATCCCAATTAGCTATAACAACACTGTCAACACATATCACAATTAGCTATAACAACACTGTCAACACATATCCCAAGTAGCTATAACAACACTGTCAACACATATCCCAAGTAGCTATAACAACACTGTCAACACATATCCTAATTAGCAACATTGAGAGTATTACACTGATTACATTTCATGACTAAAATGACAAAAATTAACATAATCTATTGCACTCATATGCTTTTTTTCATCTAACAGGTTTGAAGCAGCCATTGTTTTACTGTAGCCTTAATTAGTAACTACTAATGATGATACCTCAGTTCTTCCATGCTATAAGTTTTCCATGCTTATTTTGAAAGCAACCACCTTCCTTAACTCAACTTTTCAACAAATGTTACAGGGAATAACATAGTCATCAAATTTAAAAAGAAATATATAATGAATTTTCTTATGATACTGACAATACTAAGGTTTTCTGTACAAATCATTCTACACAATCATCTTTGCATTTGTATGCGCAGTAACTCGGCTATTTGACTGTAGCAGCTCTGTGTCAGGTAATTCACTCCCTATGCTCTATGATATGATGTAACAAACAAACATATTTTATATGCATATAATATGATTTCAATTGACCAATCTATGACTTCCTTCTAGATTTATTCATCGAAGGAAGAATAATGAGTGATTCTACATCCAGAGACTCTTTGCTTTTATTTTTAGGCAAAATTTCAAAGTTAAATTTTTCAGGTTCCAACTTATACCTCACTAATTGAAATGAAACTTTGCCATTCAATCTACACTGACATACATTGTTAGGGATTATGGTACCAAAGAGCATCAAAACATATATCAAAAGCTGCCATGACAATCACTGTAGCAACCAACTGGGACAACTTTATTATTAGAGCAGACCTAAGCTAGCAGATTACAACAGTAAAGGGTTACAGCTCGTCATTCATCCTGTACACATGCCTTACTGATTGTCAATAGATTATAGGTCTTCACATAAACTAAACCTGACACTTTAATGTTATGGTAACTAACTTTATGGGATTAGGGTTCCCAGACAGACAAATAAATAAATTAAACTACAATCACACAGAACATAGGCATGACTTTCATTTGTAATTTAAACAACATGCTTACAGAGAGAGAGAGCAAAAGAATCTGTGTTTACATGGGATAACATGCTCATAATTAGATCAACCTCTTAAGACCAAAGTGTAATGAGATCACAGGTCAACTACCCATATGAACACACTGGTGATCATAATCATGATCAAGAGTCTGCAAAGGATCAGATCACCAGCGTGTTATCAGATCACAGTGTGATGTTGAGCGTGTTATGAGATCACAGGCCAACTACCCATATGAACACACTGGTGATCATAATCATGATCAAGAGTCTGCAAAGGATCAGATCTCCATTGTGTGTTATCACATGACGAGTCCATAAATGTTATGAGAATGCTCTTATGATCTGATAGAACATGTTTATGTTGTGTCTGGAGGGTGCATGAGGGTGGGGCTTGCATGAGGGTGGTGTATGGTGGCAGAGGGGGACTTACCAGCATTCTTCAGCATGACCACAGAAGTATGGTACCTGAATCCAGAGCCTGTCTGGATGACAGTCATAACCTTTCCTCTTCACACACTCATCAAATGTCTGTGGAAATCAAACGGTTTACAACTAATATTTAATATACATTGAACTGGAAATAAAGTATCTGCTGCATGTAAAGTGTAATTCCATAACAAAGACTATATTAAATGTTTCCATTTTCTTCCCAGGATTCATGCAGGTTTATAAAACTTATAAGATTTGTTACAGTAACTAACACTGTTTATGGATTCCACGATTACGTTGTCATGGCACACAAACAGGTTTAACATTAAATCACTCATATCTGCATACAAAAGGAAATATGGAAATTCACCTATCTCATCATTAGTTATAAACATTACCCAAAAAACAGAATAAAGTGATAATTATTATAAACTGTTTTTCCTTTTTTAAAAATTAACCAAATGCAAGGCACAAGACTGCCTTAAACAGACTGGAAGATCTTTAGAAATGATAATTGTACAACATCTACTGGCTTATAGTGTTACAAAAAAGTGTTTATCTTCTTAATTTACTAATTAATAACATCTTCATGGAGTGGAGAGAATGACAATCTTGAATGGATTTATAATTCAAGCTGAGCTTTAAGACAATCATCCGTCACGGTTTCTTTTCACAACTTTCCAGCCACACTTGCACAGGGTATCAGTTAATACCACGTTTACATTTTTTTTTTTAATTCCTCTTAGGTTGATGTAAAAGTTCACATCTATGTGACATAGCCACAACGTCCACAGCTGCTTCTAGAAATGCAGTCCCTTTAAAGTGACTTGTCAAGATTTTCTTTCCATCCTCCAAAGAATTTAGCTTAATAAGTGCCACATAAAACTACATGTACTTCAGATCCAGACTATAGGACACTCTTATACAAGTTGCTAGCATTCACCCTCCGTTGGCAATAAATTAATCGCCAACGGGGTCATAGATATTGGCCTGTCACATATAACTTGTCCATGACTCACAAACAGATCATTTTGAACTTCAAAATATCAGCTCTAAATCTCTTGTATTAAAGGGAAGGAATGTTTGAATCAGAGAGCAGAAGTGCATGACCACAAAGACCTTATACAGACATGGGTTTCGAGTGTAACCTAAACAGTGATAATTATTACGAGGCAGCAAACAATACTTAGAAGAAGTTGTTTATGACAATCAAACCGGCAAAATGTCCTCCACTGACAATTGGTCACTGGCTGCAAAATTCAGTTTCTCTAGGTGCACGTATTGTTGAAATGACAGACAACTTCCCCACCACCCTATTCATTCACCTACTGTGTACTTCCCATCCAAACCTATGCTTACTCCAAGCCAAACTGGTAAAAATTATGAAACATTGAGAATACTCATGAAACTTAAATTACATTTCCAAAAACATATTAGTATGACCTTTCTTCATTTCGTTAACAGCAGTCACTTCTTGGGAGGGGGTTCTAAATTATGGTATCCTAAAATCTCAGAGCTATTATTTTCTCATTGAGACTTTGTTTCACCTAACTGGGATATCTCAGAGCTATTATATCTCATGCAGACTATGTTTGACCTAACTGAGACATCTCAGAGCTATTATATCTCATGGAAACTATGTTTGACCTAGCTGAGACATCTCAGAGCTATTATATCTCATGCAGACTATGTTTGACCTAACTAAGACATCTCAGAGCTATTATATCTCATGGAGGCTATGTTTGACCTAGCTGAGACATCTCAGAGCTATTATATCTCATGGAGACTATGTTTGACCTAACTGAGACATCTCAGAACTATTATATCTCATGGAGACTATGTTTGACCTAACTAAGACATCTCAGAGCTATTATATCTCATGGAGACTATGTTTGACCTAGCTGAGACATCTCAGAGCTATTATATCTCATGGAGACTATGTTTGACCTAATTGAGACATCTCAGAGCTATTATATCTCATGGAGACTATAGATGTTTGACCTAACTGAGACATCTCAGAGCTATTATATCTCATGGAGACTATGTTTGACCTAGCTGAGACATCTCAGAGCTATTATGTATGTCTCATGGAAACTGACATCTCAGAGCTATGTCTCATGGAGACTATGTTTGACCTAATTTAAACATCTCAGAGCTATTATATCTTATGGAGATTGTTTACATCTGACTAATCTGTTGTAGACTTGATTAATCCAAGGTTTATCCAAGATGACAGAGAGAACAGAATCTACTAATCTTGGTATCTCTATAATGAGACCCAAATGTCTCATGATATTGAAATATGTTGGCAGGCCAAATGGACAATGAATCAAACAAAGCAAGCTTTCCTACCTCAGGAGCAATTTGTAAACCACACTCCCAACGGTCACATATATGCTGGTGGACATTGCAGTATATTTGATGTGAACCCATTTGACATGCAAGAGAGTCTGTAGCCAAGTACAGTAGATAATGAACAACATCCTACTATTTTGTAACTGCAATTACTATTCCTCATCAGTGCATCTAGAGTAAACTCTAGTCAGGTATGGTAACTGTTCTGCTATCTCAAATGCTCTGTTTTTGGGGGGTGGAGAGGGAGAAATTCTAGCATCTAGAGTAAACTCTACTATCTCTTTGACATCTGGTCAGATATTGTAACTCTGTTAAATGTTATCTCAGCTACAAATTCCTTCAAACTTAAATATCTAAACAATGTAAATATTGTTATTTTTTTATCAGTATGACAATAAAGGATATCAATTATATAGCTAATATGTACATAGTTATGTACCAAATGGAAATACGTAAAACAACTATACATTAACAACAGTTCAGAGTTCTGAATATAGGCAAACACAACTACTGTACATGGATATCCTAGAAGTTGCTCATTCTTAAGTAATACCCCCATGGCCATGTAACGTATATGGTAAAATCCCTTACAGATCTATATATTGACTGAGCAGTCATAAATACCAACTTTCCAAGGAAATTCCATGAAACATTTCCCTAGCTAGCCAACTTCTAAGATAAACTAGGTTAGGGAAGAAATTAATCAAGCAGAAAGAGGTCATGCTAATTAAACACCAAAACTCCTGCCTGATTTATCTCCAGAATTTCATCTGAGTGTAAAAACATCCCTGTCTTGCATCAAGTCGGTAAGGGTCTGAAAGAGATTTTCTTCACTATGCCAATAAACTGACAAGAGATATAATTGCATTTGGTTTATCACTATTAAAGTAGCATGCACTTACTGGTGCAGTGTATTACATATAAAAGTGAACATAAGAGACTCATCCAATCCTCTGCTTTGGTAAGTACAGTACTATATATGGACTGGTATTGACCTTACTATGAACTTATGAAAAACTGCAGAGCACAGCCAAGACAACTGAATAAACCAACACCATATGTGCATTCATTTTCATGTTTTAAATTTGAACATTCGTGTGGGTATCATCCATAGTTTGACCATTGAAAATTACAGGATTAGTTCAAGTAAAATATGAATTGCAATGGAAGTATGTAACTTCACTGCCTGTGCTGTGCTGGGTACTTCAATTGATATCTACAGGAGCACATATATATCAAAGACATATATCAGACATCAGGAAGGCAGCAAAGTATATATGCTTTATGGGTCAAAGGTCATAATTGGCTAGGGTCCTCACACTTCCCTTTACAGCAGTCATTGCTTTGTGTTATTGCCAATCCTCCTCATGCAATGTCTGCACATACTTCTAACTCCAATTTACTAATGTTTCATATTTTCAATTTATGGAATTCTGTAAAAAGGATTATATTTATACTTTTTTTCATTTATTCATCTAAAAGCCCAAGAGAATAGACATCACAGCTATGTGATGAAGCGATGTTTGAGTACCACCAAATGCCTTTAAGAAAGCTTGCCAGGATAAAGATTGTTTATTATGGCCACTGTTCCTCAGTGACAGTTTTGCCATCTCAGCTTGTCAAACCTTCCTTTCAACTTGTCAAGTATCTCAGCTACACTGTTATGAAATTTTCATGCACACAGCTTTGACAAAATAAGCTCAACTATTGAAACAACCGTTCTTGTGAAACTACTTCTGCCATCTTTGCATGGAATACATTTAACATACACATTGTCTACTTGTGTAGTATTTATGTACTGAAAGTGAACAGCACATCCAATATGACCCCAAACCAAACACATATTACTTTAATATGACCGGCACTAAACTAATAAAATTGGCTTGTAGACCTTGGAAATTCATTCCCAAAATATCTCATTACTCATTCATATCACAAGCCTCTGAGGGCATACCATTTTAAGCTATTTGGAGGATAGATATGGCTTGAAGGAAATGTCTGAATGTGTCTGCAGTTCCTTTGATATAAAATTGATAACCTCAATTTCGTTGCAGACAGCAATCTCTCTTCTTTAAACAGAGAAGTATACTATACGCTTTTACAAAACAATAACGGCCACATAGAGATGATATTATTAAAGGAATTATGAAATCAAATGTATTCCCAAACCACATCTTTTTCTACAAATGTAGAATGGCAAACAAATTGAAACATGGCTTAAAAAAAAGGAAATATTAAACCAATATGTTTGTCAAAAACCATTTAATTTATGATGTAAGTTTGACATTTTTCAACAGCTTTTAAACTCGGCTTTTGCATGGAGCTTAGCCAAACAGGACTTTTGAGTGTTTAATAATAATGCCAACAACATAAACTGAAAAAAAGTGATCAGCATATTGGTAATAATTGACTTCTCTAGTTTAATCATTTCCACAAACCAATCAAAACAAGAAGTAAAATTCATTCTCAATTCTTCTTTTCTGTCTACTGTAGTTATTGACTTACCATCATAAATTAATACTTGTAATATTATACAGTAATTAGCATGTACATAACTATAATATTCATTCTCATCTTCAATCAATATTAACTGCTCTCTCTGGTTGTCTCTTTCCTCCATATAAACATCCTGACAAAAACTTCAATGACTGACCAATAAATCAATCTCACTTGCACAATGTTAATTGTTATGTTGGCATTGAACTCCTTTAAAGCTACACAAAGCAATACATCTCCTTTAAAGCTACACTTTAGGTTGTTTGTAACTTTGTGACATTACAATGAGTGAGCAATGTCAAATTCATACATTATTCGTAAATGCTCCAATCTAACCAAGAGATTTATATGGTTAACTTGGAAGCTGGTCCCAAACACAGATTTGGGATTGAGTAACAGTAGCAACAAGTCAGGCCAGTGGTATTGAAAGTCATACCAAATTATTTGGGGTTGGGGGGGGTTGGGGGGGTGAGTGGGAAATATAGTTACTTGGCAGAGAATAATTGACCTTGTACTGCATTGCAGAATGCTAGGCAAACTGAACAAATTGCTATAAAGGTACATGATTGCAACTTTGGTACAAATGGACCATAGTATTTAGAGACAACATTAACAGCCATCAAAACTGATACACAAAATTGGTTATGGAATATTCCCCTGCGTTAGAATCATGGTTAATCAATGTGAATTTAAATTGCTATTTGGAATATCTGTTGGCTAAATACAATAGTTCATGTCTTAAAGTATGTTGTGAAATAATGAGTAAATACAGCCAAGGCAGTTCTTTCTTCTATAAGCTATAATATTTATCCTACTCTCTATGTAATGCAAAATTGTGATATACATGTATTTGTGAAAATATTCACCATTTTATACTATTTTTAGCATAAATTATTTTAAGACATGTTGAATTTACAAATCAGCCCTTCTCGATTATAATGCCAGTTGCCTTTGACTCCTATGGAATAGATTGATTAATATGGCCTATGTTGCAATTAGCAATTAATAGGTATTAACAGATGAATCCTTACAGACACCTACACAGTGCATTCATGCATTGTGTTCAGATCCACAACAACAGTTACTTATTTCTGAGGGGAGGTTGTTGGAACAATAAAGGCATATATTATCCCGGCTAAATATTCCATGCTTGGGACAACAATTACAGTGCAGAATATCTTTAATGACTAATTATCTATAACATCAGTTAGGAATGGCAAACAATGAACAAGGAGAGGTGGGAGGGGTCAATAAAGGCCATTCACCCTGGCAACCAGCTGCAGTAAAAAGAAATAATAGGTCATATTGTGTAAATTGGAAACTTAAATACACCTGGATGATTCTTTGATTTCCATATTAATAACCAAGGTAAAGCTAAACATACAATGGTATTAAATCAGGTTTTATTGAGCCATGATAACAGATCATCACTAAATCATAGCAACCTATTGCAGACAATGAGTGATACAAGTCTATGGATTATAATACAGCTAGGACAGAAGATATGTTTACTGTATGCACAGACAATTAACTAAGGGTAGAATGACCACAGTTAAAGGGATCACTTATATAGGAAGCTTTCAGAACATTGTATCATTTGCTTCAATCAGAATTCAGTATTTCTTATGTTGCTAAATTCCTAGGTGTTTAGCATTTATAATAATTAACTTGGCAGCAAGCACCACATTGATTATGTGTGCACCAAAGTTCTAAAAAGGTCAGTTTTCTCCACAGACAAAGGTTCACTAGCTGCCAAAAGAATTTTCCATTCTATTTATAGTAAAATTATCCAGGTCACTTATCTTACTACCCTACAAACTATCCTTCACTAACTACAGAAACTTCATGTTCTTCAAAGAAAAGTAGAAAGTTACATCACAAAAAGCTTTGATCTTTCTTACAGTAATACTCCTTTTGTTAATATTTATGACAGTCATCAAACTGCGACCTTTGTGTTCCAATTTTGTTTTGCAGTTCTATGCCGGGGTGAGCGAGTGGGTTAGGGTGAACAGGGTGGGGTAAGCAGGTGAGCAGGATGGGGTGAGCAGATGAGGTGAGCAGGGTGGGGTGAGCGGATGGGGTGAGTGAGTGGTGTGGGGTGAGCGGGTGAGCTTGGTGGGATGGGGTGGGATGTCCTTTGCTTTCTTTGTCTGTCCTTCATCCAGCTAAGTTTACTTGTTAACATCTCTTACTAGTCTCATCAATCATTCAAGTATCTTTTCACAGTCTGTTCTATTCTCAGTGATTTAATACCTACTCTTATATTATTTATTGTCAGTATCGAAGTCTTGATTCAAAATTTCATTTGTTGCCGGAATCTAGGTCAAGTGTCACTTTGAAAATCGTAATTCTGATAAGGATCGTCAAGCATTCAATGAAGCCTATTATATCAACACTGAACTTCATTAGCTTCTAGAGTTATGTCTAGCAGAGACCATTAACTTTATCATTCTCTAAATGCTACAGTCTGCTGTAGTCAGTTTGTATCAGGTATGCTGAAAGTTGGCAAGATATGAAACAGCATGTCATGACAACAGTGTATCATTGCCCCCTCTCATATCCCCTCTACCCCTCACTAACTGACCACACTCCCACACTCACCAACCCATTCACCCCATTTACGATGGGATGGACATGTTACCAAGCACCATATACCGAGAACAATCAATGCTCTACGGATATACAGCAATTAAAGAAGTATAACGATAAATAGAAAACTGATCCTTGCTTTTGCCTTATCCAACAGACAAATATTACACAGATTAAACCTACAGCGTGGAAAAATAAGAGAACTAAGCCAACATATCTAGAATCTGAAATTTCCAAGTTCCTGTTACATAAAGCCCTAACATCTGGCAAAGCATATAGCAACTGAAGGGTTATTACTTCTTCCAGAATATTGACTGCCTTGACAGCCTGGGCTAATTATCATGTCACTGGTAAAGAGCTATGCAAACAAGCAGCTGGATAATTTATGGTCATAATCCTCAAAGCATTATTAAAATCAAAGTTCAACACATTGTATTGCAAGAGTAATTCAAACAATGTCTGTGGAAGGCATGCAAGGTCCTGTGATATCACCTACAGTGCCCCTTGTATACAACATTTGTGTATGTATACACAAATAATACATGTATACACCATGCAAATAATCTCAGAAAGCTTGTCTAGCTTTCCAATTAGACAGAACCTTTGAACATGACTTGATACAAACAAAGAGACAACTGATTGGAATCCATTTACAAGACAGTACATAGTAGAGACTTTTAATTCTATTAACTCCGTACTCAAGATTTAATCAATGCATGTACACAAAGTCAAGAAACAAAATACGAATGCAACAAACAAGCCATTAGGGTCTTGTAAAGTCTACTAGTTTCTATCTGGCACCAGTTTAATTCCTGAGAACTCTCTAAATTACTTCCTGCTCTGTCTTCTGTCTAATTAAACGGCCAAGTATTTCCCAGAGGGAAAATCCTATAATCCCATTGGATATTATTGGACAACATTAGTAGCTTCTGCAGACTCATTATCAAACTGCTGCAGGGTAACAAGGAAATCGAGTAAGCCATTCTCCACAAGGGACCACTTTCTTTTTCTTTCTTTTACTTATTTTATTCCTTCAATGTTTTTTTCTTTATTATTTATTTTTCTTTCATGGACTTTTTCAATTTGTCCATACTGACAAAACATGTGATACAAGTTCTAACATTAACATTACAATCCATGAAACAAAAGCCAATTATCTACTGATGCCAAATGCTGTGATTAACAAGGTTCATCTTGGTATCTTTTGTCACAATGACAAAAACAAGCAAATTATCTTTACAAGGAACTGTTATTAGAAATCTTCTCTTTATTGTAGTCTTCTAATATTTCTTTATAGTTTTTTATATGTTATAGTCTTTTACTTGTTTCATTCACTTTAAAAACAAACCAAAAAGAAATGGAACAGTTGTAATGTTAAAGGAGCTGTTTCCTCCACCAATTCAATAGGGTTCTTATACTCTACAAGATCTATGAATTAACATGTTTATAAGGTTTTCAAACTTTGACTTGACAAGTATGATTGCATAACGTCATTCAATAAGGTACAATATAGGTACAGAGACAATACAGTGAAAGAACCTTCAAAGTGACCTTTTTGATTTAAATTCTCTGAAAAACATGAAACTCGTTGAGACATTTATTACTTGTTACTGTTATAGGTAGATTCCCATCAAGCTTCACAAAGGCAAAGAGGATATCATATTTGGACATGTTGATAGACATATTTTACATTAGGAGATGAAAATTGTCAGCAACTGCAAAAATTGACAAAAATAAACCTATTGCAGATTGAAAGCATTAACACATTTTGGTCCTAATGTTGGTATACTTGAGCTGATATTTGTAAGATAAGAGGCATATGCCATCAGAGAATTAGCTAAATAACCAAAATTCACAATAAGGAGGACCACTTGAAATCAGCTTCCGCTCGATCAAGGGGCTATAATATAAAGTTTGTCTCAAACATCTTACCTCTTTATTATCCATTCTATGACGGACTAAACTTGGTCTGAAATCATCCCCGTAACGAACAAAGAAGTAAAATGAAATTAACCTGTCCAGAGGTCTTCGGATAATATTTATAAACATTGGTTTCCGGACAGATCCAAAGCTAAGGATAGGAACATAGAACATAAAAAAAGATATTTCAATCAATAATGACTGTAAATGAACCATAACAATAGCAGCAACAGCAACAGCTTGGTATAAACACCAAAGCAGCTACACTAGTCATGGCAATGTTACTGCATGATCAAGTTACTTAATTTAAACTATCAATTCAAATTGGAACCTTTCATTGTACATTAGTGGTCTTTTTGTCAATAAAAAAGAAAATTGCAGTAAGCCACATTTTTAATCTATTTGTGGCCCTAAAATAATAATAACATTTATATAAAAATATATGGCAGTTACTTTTCACTTATTTTGAAAAACATTTTGCTACTGAAATACAGCATATACATTCAAGTTTGATGCTTTAGTGCATACATAATTCTTGGCATTTTTCTTATAGCCCCAGTTTAATTCCAATTCATATGTGTAATACATGTATACAATATTAAAGAAATATAGAGAACAGCAAATATCTTGTTGTTAATACCAAGTTGATTAGCATTAGAGTACTAAATGTTCTGCAACAAAATGGCAAAATAGCATTTTTCTCAGAGATTTTATTTCTTGAATAGTTATTACTAATGTAGTTTAGGAACCTCAACCTGGCTGCACTTGAGTAGTATGAATGTTAAACACAAAGTGTGTATACATATCGATACGTCATAATAATAATTGTACTAAAGATGGGGAAAAGTTTGAGTTCCATATCTATGCAACCTATAATGACAGAAATTGCACTATTCTAGAAATGCTTCGAAGTCCTGCAAGCAAAGATGCATGAAAATGTCAGTATAAAGAACAATGAATCTAGCTAATCTAACTTTTTGTTAAAGTTAGTAATGAAATGCAATCACATCCATTTACATTCACTTATATCTATCATTTGGGTACAAATGGCATGCTGTAAATGTCAAAGTTCAGGAGCAAGCTAGTCCTGATCATACTCACGCAGCAAAATCAATGAAAGCAAAGTGTCCATGGTGGAAAGCTGGTAATCTGGAGTTCCAGTGTGTTGCATTCCAGATGTACCTCATCTGAAATGACAGTTGTAAATTTTGATAAATAAATTCTCCCTAGACTTCCCTCTTTCCTTATGACATGTCAAGTACTGTGTGTACTATGTGCATGTTATACATGATCTTATAACCTGATAGGTTTTATGAGTATGAGTTGTACATAGGTCAATAGAAATATGGGACTGTAGGAGTACTGATATGGGACTGTAGGAGTACTGATATGGGACTGTAGGAGTACTGATATGGGACTGTAGGAGTACTGTATGTTATCTTATGACTATTGTCAGTATAGTAAAGAAAAAACTGCATTGTTCTTTTTCCACAAAAGTTCAAACTTATCTAAGTGAAGAGCACTTTGAAAATAAGTCTTAAAAAAAATTAATCCAAAATTATGCCCCTAGCAGAAACTCAGACAAAATGTGCACAACAATGGTCTAAAACCTAAACATTGAATTCTTGAAAGTCTTTATAGGCTGCAACCAGTCTTAAAATTAAAATAAAATCAGCCTAATTTTATGTTATGTTATATTGCTTTGTTTTCACAACCTTCATTTCAAGGACACTCACTGAACACAGGGTTGTGGGCCTAAGGAAATTTCTTGAAATATTTGATTGTCTGAACTTTGAAAAGAGGAACATCACATTACTAAGGCCTAAAAGAAGAAATTGTTATGAGCTCAATTCTCCATGTCATAGTTTGCACATGTATTTAATGAGTTTCCTAAATAAATCCAAACTTCAAATGTGTATATCTCAGAAACAGAAAGAGCTTTTTGAAAAATGTCAACAGATTTTGAATGAGATTATTATGACACACAACAAATGTACTGAATATGGGAAAAATTGGCTACAGTAGGTGTCCATAGTACTTTTAGCACAAGCAATCTTAACTAGTATTTACAGAGCACCAAAATTGATCACTGAATAATTTATCCGTTTAACCATATATCTGTATCAGATTTCCACTTCCCCTGAATCTGTTGTGTTAAAGTACGCTGACCTTTAATCTGTGAAAGTTAATCCATCAATTCTTTGTCAGGCATGAACGCATGGTCAGTGTTGTGTTACATATTGAATTAGGGGTAATTACACTTCAATAATAGTGTCAATGGTTTCATTGCCACACAACCAATACATTTTATAGCATATTATATTTCAAATTCTTTTGCTATGGATGTATAGTGTATGTCCAGAAATTCATAGAATATGGCATTATTCTATTTTTATTTTAAGCAAAATGGAAACAATTTGACATGATATGATACAATACGCTATGATTTTATATGTATTAATGATACACATTTTGTAAGTTCTCTAGGAGAAACATAAAGACAAAGTCAGTAAGTTATGGAGCCAGATATGAGTGAGGCATAAAGTTTTACCCTATATATGGTGTTTACAAAAGTAGCATGACACCCTTCTGTATGAACCTTCTGAGGAAAACAACTGCATGAATATCCATCCCTCAATAAATCAACTAACTATAGTAGTAATCATTGATAGGCTACATAGATGAACTATTGCTTTTATGTCTTCAATCATGTATTGTTAAACATTACATCGTGTGCATTATGAATGTGATAAGGACCAAATTACAAACTTTGATTTCAGAAGTTACAGGCTTTGATAACTAATATTCATACAATATTATTGTAAAACTAAAACTATGCTTGTACTCTTGAAAAATGATCCATGGGTAACTTGGCTATGGTATGAATCATAACTTAGGGGATCTCACAGATCTCTTCTGACTGATTGGATCAACACCCACGCTGAACTACAATACAGCCATTCCAAGCATGATCCGTGGGTAACTTGGCTACAGTATGAATCATAACTTAGGGGATCTCACAGATCTCTTCTGACTGATTGCATCTACACCCACACTGAACTACAATACAGCCATTCCATTCTCTGCCTGTTTACCGACTTTTAGTCACAGCCCACTTCCTAAAGATTCACATCTACAATTCAGAGGTCTTAAACCCACTTCTACCCAGCTTTTTTATCCAAATCCAGTCATTTCTTGTAATGTTCTATTGTGTGTATGTGTGCGTGATTGCGTGTGTGTGTTGAATGGTGTACACACCCACTCTGACTTGGTGGACTATGAAAATGAACTGGGTCAACAGTGCTTAAAAGTTACCAGTTTTGTAGGCTACTTTGCCTGGAAAACACTTGATATGCATGTATTGAAAGAATTATCCTTCATAAAATACCCAATCCAGCCCAGTGTCTTGGTGACTACATATCAGGCTAACAGCAACAATTGCTTTACCATACCAGGGAGCTGCTACTCTGCGCTCCCTGACCATACTAACATGAAGTGACTCATACTACAGCATGTCCCCACTGTGTATTTATCATGTGCACTTGATTATT
Source organism: Apostichopus leukothele (assembly GCA_010014835.2). Lineage (NCBI taxonomy): Eukaryota > Metazoa > Echinodermata > Holothuroidea > Aspidochirotida > Stichopodidae > Apostichopus > Apostichopus leukothele. The sequence goes on along the minus strand of JAAAKB020153968.1, from coordinate 5,670 downwards.
CCCAATGATTTAAATGTGTTCACAATTACTTTAAATCATGTTTTATTTTCTAATTTACTGTACATGCATGCCTATAGTGACTTTCAAGTACACTTTCAGTACGTGTTGATACTGTAGACAAATTTAATGCAAACAGGTCCCCCTTTATGAATGCCGATTGAAACAATGATCAAGTTACTCACCATATTTGATTCAGTTACAGTGAGTTCATGCTGAGACACAAAATCCTAGATTATCCCATGGGAATCCTAGATTATCCCATGGGAATCCTAGATTATCCCATGGGAATCCTAGATTATCCCATGAGAATCCTAGATTATCCCATGGGAATAGAGTTGGTTAAAAACAAACTTAACATATGTATTTTCTTCATAGGTTCTCACATAAATTTTGGATTTCAATTTTGAAATTATGTATTGAACTTGTTTAAGGAGAGGATATGTAGGAAGAAACCAAACTCATTATGCAGGTTGAAGGCTAACATTCATGAGATTGTAATACAAGCAGCTTGTTTGTAAACACATTTAAAGGATGCTCTATGTTGGGTGGCAAACTAGCAACATTCTAATTTTTAACACTATTTATCAATTTTTCACATAATGAAGAAGATGTACACCACTTTAGCACCATCTAGCTGATCAACTTACAGTAAGCTATCCTAATAAGACTGGCAACTATACAAGGACAGTGATGCCATTAATATGGACTTACCTTTCCCACAACGCCCCACTTCCACCCTATTCCCTCCCCAACTTAGGGCAGCTATATTTGTGTGTGCATCAAAAAAAAAAAAGCTTCCAGCATTTCAGGCCCAGACACCTTTCCAATTGCTAAATGCAATATGCAAATTTGAAATTTAAAAATATTCTACTTCATTAATTATTTAGATCCAGGAAAATTGTCTAGTCAACTGAACTACATTGGTTCAGTTCTCAAGACGTGTCTTTTACTAAAACGTATATGTTGTAACTATTGTTAAGCGCCATAGTTTGTTTTGCGCTAGATATAAAAATTATGTATTATTATTATTATTATTGTTATTGTTATGCAAGTTTATCATGAAATCAATGACTGTTAGAAGTTAATGTTGTCTCACATACATAACAGTATGAGCCAAGTCCATTCATCTGAACATATCAGTCTGTAAATATGCATAACATAATAAGGTATGGCAATGTAATGTGCTTTCTCTGGCAGTTCTTACCATTTACTGATACATTCATAGATAGTTTCTCTCATATTTCAACAGAATTAAGCCTGCAGTTTTCTTGACCTTACATGACCTATTTTACTGTTTGTTTATATCGATGTATCCATAATGGTCACAAAACTATACAAATCAGATAAAATGGCAATAAAGATGTTATTTGAAATTTGTCAACAGAATGTCAACCAAGACGGTCACAGTAACTCAACAGCTACAAGAGCATGCACTTAGCTAAAAATAATAACCACTACAAGAACCTGGTCTTGATTCTTTGTAAATTGAATATTACTGGAGATTTCCAACAATTTACCAAATTAAAGCCTGAAGTCTGCCAACTGTTTTCTTTGCTATTGTATTTAATGCATTGAAGCACTCCTTGTTTTTATTACTATTTTGCTATAAGCATTCTTGTGAAATTCCTTTTGAGGTGTAGTTCAACATCTTGGGATCTGCTGCACTAACTTTACATGTCAGATAAAGTTCTACCAGTCTCAACTCACTCATGCCTTAACAATAAGTAACTCAGGTATGCATACAGATAAACCCTGTATTCTTTCTTTCACAGCAGAATACTAACCAATTTCATGGTTTAGAGATAGTAGGCTCAACTGTAGAGTGCAAGCAATTTCACGCATTCTGAGCGCCAGCAGATTGAAAGAATACAACTATCAGAGGAAAAACAGGAAGTTGAATGGGTTTTATAAGATTGCTCCAAGGTGCTAAACATGGAAGTGAAGCTAGTTCAGTGCTTGAGAAACAAACCCAAGAAAACAAGAGAATCCCTCCTGGTAATAAATACACAATCTGAGAGATGAATGATAAGTTGTAAAGTTATCAAAACAGAGAAAGACAAAGAAAATGTCTCATATTTAAAGTGATCTGCTGGGACCAATATAACAAACTGGATGAATTTTATCAATCAGCAAAAACATGAACTTCAAACCTGGCATTGATTTGGTTTGTACTTGGCTGTTTGTTTGAATATTTATTACTATTAGTTTTGGAATTGGGTGGGCGTGGGGGTGAGGTCGGGTGGTGGTGGGATAAGGGGTTTGTTTTGTACTTGGCTGTTTGTGAGATTATTTATTTATTGCTATTAGTTTTGGGTTGGGGTGGGGGTCGGGTGGTGGTGGGAGGGGTTTGTTTTGTACTTGGCTGTTTGTGAGATTATTTATTTATTACTATTAGTTTTGGAATGGGGTGAGGGTGGGGGTCAGGTGGTGGTGGAATAAGGGGTTTCTTTTGTGTTGCTTCGCTTGTTGTGTAACAGTGTTACAGTTACAGAGTCTCAGGCTGTTTTGTACAGTTTAGGTATTGAAAGACGAATTACATACCGGTACATTAGATGAAACAAGTTTCATGTTACATTGTGTATGTAGATGTAAGACCATGCATTACCTAATGTACAGCTATGCTATATAGATCAACATTGATGACCCATAGCTAACAAAACCTTTCGTCTCCGAAGCGCCATTTCAAATATCGCATACCTTCAATGCCTAACCATTTTCATATACGACAACAATAAAGCTAAGATTGCAAATACTGTGATTCCATAGCCTATTTTCGAAATTTCGGTAAAGAAAAATTCAGATGCTTTGTAAACAGTTGTCGTGGAAGGGTTCACCGTACCTTTACAACACAGTATATTGCAACGCTGTATGTTCGATGTATTATGTGTTTTAACAGTGCATGCAGCAGCAGAAGTCCTACACGGTAAGTTGTAAACAATCACCATGACCTATCCACGCTTGCGCAATGCTTCCCTGTTCATTCTTGATCTAGCACAAAGTGAACCCACCCAGTTAAGTTTCATTACCTCCCTGGGTAGAACAATATTTCTAATCTCCCTTGCCTTCTCAAAAGTGAACAAGGCCTTAGACTTTACAAACATGTACAGGAAGATTCTTTGTGTTAATTAACAATACTGGACTTTGGGATGTAGTGTTCAGGTATAGAGCTGTCTCAAAACAATAACACACCAATTTTGCATAACTGTGAGAATTTTTTAATATTTCTTAAAGTAAACTTCATCATTTCCAACATTATTCAATTAAGGCTTATTTGTAATTTGTAAGAATGTTGATTTGTATGTGCTTTTCCCTTGGTCTACCTGCAGTACAGCTTATCCATTGCAATTAATTAATGTTGTCCAAAATGATTAGAGTACAACCTCCTGGTAAAGGTTTGGTTGTCTGAACCAAATGATTCTTTGAAATAGCAAATTTATTAATGCAGACAGTTGTAAATAGGCGACATTGCTTGAGATGGGGATGCATCCATTGATAATGATTCAAATATTATTATGTAGGTAACTATAAATCAGAAAAGACTTTGGTCTACTATAGAGCTATCCCACTTAACAGAATTTGTGATTTGGTTCCAGTGTATCCAATCACACAGTTATCCAATTATTGCAACATGCAGTAGCAAACCACAACCACTGGAATTATTGCCCTGCTGTATGTATGTAGTACACCTAAAGTATCTTACCTCATACAAAGCTTCACACCTTCAAGTAGCAGGGTACAACCTTAGATTAGCAGCTCCCTGCTTTAAAGAGGGGGTGAAATGGAAAGATTTATATGAATCATCGTTTTCTATACACTCGTAGCTATCCAATGATACCCAATTTGTGTCAAACGAAGCTTGCATCCTCAAGGAATTAACGATCAAAAATTCAATGGTAGTGGAATCTTTCTAAAAATTGTTGTATATATGGTAATGCAGCGTATTGTCAGTCGAGGAACCCAGCGCACTTTCGGGACTCTATGTTTACATTCTTAAACGTCTTAGAACACACAACATTACACTGTTGCAGTGCTCTGTAGTAATTGAGATTTGGTGTTTGGAGTTTGTTTTTAGTTTTTACGTAAATTTATCTCGTAACTGTTAAATATGCCAAGCTGATTTGTGGTTGCAGGTTGCTCCACCACAGGTAAAGACAGATTTCACCTGCACGCTTTTCCAAAAGATGACAGAAATCGAAGAGTTTGGACACGACCCGTTCAAAACACTACACATACACAACGTTACGAGTGCCTGTGGGCCTATATTATTGCCAAAGTACTTGTTATGACCATAGCCTAGATCTCCTTGATGCAGTGAATGATGATTTTTTTTTTATTGGTTACCTAATATTTTGCACAAAACTCGATTTTAATCTCAGGAGAGAGTTTGTCAGTACCCTGGTTCAAAATTGAACATTTGTGAAATGCTCAGGTGGTTTGATCACCAGTTACCAGCTTTTACAGTTTATATCCTCTAAATGCAAAATTTGAATTGAGCTACAAGCCTAGGCCTAGATCTAATTTTTTTTCTTACTATGGCTATTTTCATGATCGAATTGGTTGTATAAACATGGAGCTTTTGCTTAAATTCACCCAATCACAGACATGAGACTTGTCAAGCGAAAGAAATGGATATGCTGAATTTGGTCAACACAAATGATCACACAATGATGGAGTCCAAACAGGAGCTATTATCCTACTGGAAATTAAAAAAGGAAAGTTCAGGAAAGTTTCTTTGTGACGTGTATAGAAGACTGCCAAAAGATCAAAATCTTATGAAGCAGGTGGCTCCTTTTCAAGACCCAGACAAGTACCCATTGAAATTAAATTCTTCTGTCAAATATTCTTGTTAGCACTTGTAGGAATGATAGGCTAATCTGAGAATGTTTGTTATATCCTGATGCGAGCACATCATGGTCTAGGTCTACTGTGTTGGCGTGTACCATGGTAGCATGGTGGGCTCATAATTGACACACTTAAACATTTGGTCAACGATGTCTATCAAGGAAAATCCAAATCACTCAACTATATGCGTTTTGCATACGTGTAGTTCCTCAGAAATGTAATGATCTCAAAAATATTTATTGTGCTGTGCCTACACAAGGTAAACTTGAGCAGAATTGATCACAAAATGTCTGCCATGTCAAGTTCTTTCATACATGAAATTGACACATTTGTCGATAAGCTTACTGTAACTTTTGTGTAGTATATCCATTGACTCTGGATGCTGTATGCTATGCATTAACTAAGCCTCTAGGCTTAGACAGGTCAGGTCCCAGTGAGTAGTGGTATCATGTTGAGGTAATTTGGGGCTTTTTTTAGGGAGTAAGAATTCCAAATGCCAAAATAAATGCAAAACTGGGGAGAGGGGGTTAAAAGCTTTCAAAAAAATATAATTTGCTCAGCACATATCCAAGATTGGTTCAAACTCATGAAATATGTAACTCTGCTTCACTGCAAAAAGTTTAGGTTGCCTGCTGTGTTGTTGCTAGTAATATTTGAAGGTGCGTCAATTACGAAGGTGCATCAATTATGAAGCCTTCACTAAACTACTAGGGCCTAGTATAGTCAGTATTGCGAATTTCGGAACACTGCGAATTTCGGACACCCCTAAGAAATGCACGATTTCACCATGACAACCTACAGGAAGAGCCAAATTTCACCAAAAAGTAC
>JAAAKB020153859.1:0-12289 GCA_010014835.2 Apostichopus leukothele | reverse complement strand
TCTCTCTCTCTCTTTTTTGCTCCTCTTAAAAACAATGAATGTTATTGAATGTTTTTAACATGTATTCCTCTTAAGCTCTAGGTATTTTATGTTTGAGATATGTCTTCAAACCTTTATAAAAAATTGATCCGTGCTCTCTGCTCTATGTATAGCGTTGAGAATTAGGTGTTTGCTTGGGGTGTGTCGGTGGTAGTTTGGAAATGCTATTTGTATTTAAATGTGAGATTCCCTGAGTGAATTATGCAATGCCATCATGGCATGTCCCCATGTGAACATGTTTCATTAATATTTACTGTCTCGTGGTGTGTCCGTGTCTTTAGTTTTACTATCAATCATCTCTTTCGGTAGGTTACCGCTATGTGAGTGGCATTATGCGGTGGACCAGGTCACTGATTTGGAATTACTCTTCCCCAATGTTCGGATCATGCCTTCAATACCCTGGACTCCCGACAAGTAAGTCAAGAAATCTCTAGTCTTTTTTAACAAGCTTTCTGTTTTTGCTGGCACTTTTTAAGTTCACTTTTGTAAGTACATTTGTCTCATCATCTGCTCAATTGTAATAAATTGGCCTGGAAAGCAGTTACTTTACAACACTAAGCAGCCACATACAGATAAGTCGGGGAAGTTGAATGACTTATTACTTAACACTTCACATCAGACTAGTCAGTTTACAGTTTTAGATATGTTTGGATGTTTAAAAGCAATTTGGAAAGACCATTTTCAGATGGGAAAACTGGATTCGGTGATGAACACCCATCATACTTTTGGATGGCCAGGGCTCAAATTCACAATCTCCCACATGCTGTTTTTCATTGCTTCCCCACTTTCACTCGACCATGCTCTGGGATCGGTATAAAACTTAAGAAGGAGCTCCTTTGGATTTTGTGCTTTCTTGCTCCAAGAAAATACACCCAAAGGTTTTCTTTTGATTTCCTTTAGACAATGGATGGATAAATTGGATCCAAGGATCAATTCAAAACAGAAGGAGGCAGTGATGGCGATATCCACCCCCCTAGAGATCTCTCTTCCTCCGGTGTTCCTGGTGGGTCCTTACGGAACCGGGAAGACCTTCACTCTAGCTCATGCAACCAAATTTATCTTACAGCAGAAGGATACACGGATACTCATCTGCACCCATTCCAACAGGTAGGTGTGCTCCATTATTGTACTTCGCATCTTCATTTACATGTTTAACGTTTCAGTAACCGACCTAATTTCTGCAGTTTTGATTAATGGATTGTTTTTGTGATACTTCAGGTTACAAGAATTTTGTTGCAGGGGTAAATAACTAAAGATTCACCTGAAAACATTGCTAACTTCACAATTTGGTTCACCAACACCATGAAATGATTAGTGTGGTGTTTAAATATTTCTGTAAATTTCTTGAAGTTGACCTGAAAATATCTAAAAGAAAAGTCTTACAAATGTCTGTTAATATCTTAAAGTGTTTGTATGCAAGAAAGTAGCTTATTGGATAGGGATGGCTATTATAATTCAGCAGTTGGTAAAATGTACGTTATATGTTATTGTGGTTAGAATGTGTCGTAGGTGATCCTTATACCTTGAAAAAGTATGTACCAAAGAAGAAGGTAGAATGTTCACGATATTTGGCATACTCCATACTATGCAACAAAAATGGTCTTCAATTTCCTTCACATCGTTGTGATTTGAGGAAAGGCCCCATTCCAAGTAGACGTAACTTCTACTTATAATCAGTTGCAAATAGATGGTGTTGTTTTGAGCCTAATAGCCAAATAAAAAATGTTTTTTAAATTTGTTATATTTCAATTTCCCCTCAGTGCTGCAGACCTCTATATCCGTGACTACTTCCATGCCTACGTGGAGGCTGGAAATACGGCCGCCAGACCCCTTAGAATTTACTTCAAGAACAGGTGGACACAGACTGTACACCCTGTGGTACGTCTGTATTGTCACATGTCAGAGAACGAAGATCGGTTTACCATGCCGAGCAAGGAAGAAGTAGAGAAGTATAGGGTTATAGTGGCCACCCTCAGCACCTCCAGATACCTCAACCACTTAAACCTCCCTCAAGGTAAACAAATCTCCTTTAGGACTAACATCTCTTTCTTTCTTTATGTTGGCCTTGCTATCTCAACACTAGCTGTTGTGTTCATTCTAAACTGAACCTGAATTAAGCAGAATCCAGTGTTTCAGTTACCGAACGATCATTCCAAGAGTTCCTTGCTATCTCAACACTAGCGGTTGTGTTCATTCTAAACTGAACCTGAATTAAGCAGAATCCAGTGTTTCAGTTACCGAACAATCATTCAAAGGGTTCTATTTGACTTTGAATATTGGATAGGGACGTAACCTATACTCCATTTTCAAGATCTTGCAAGACAAGTGTATCTTAAGAGTAAAATCCAAGCAAATATGTTGTATTCTTCTTTTCTGACATGTTAAACTGACAAAGACTGTCAGACATTAACAATTGTGTTGATTTTAATAATTCAATCATCTAGTCAGGGGTGTCATGTAATCTTCTCAATTTTCTCGGAAACTGAACCTCTTCGGTGAAATGAAATTGGATCTATGTTGTATTCTGTGTTTGCAAACAATGTCAATGGACTATTGGCAAAACCAAGACCTGAAAACCGCAAAATCTGAAATCAGTTTATAACATGTTTCTTTGAAGTAAATTATCTATTTGCCTGACTTTTTCTTATTTTTGCCGCTCAAGAACATTGAACTTGATGTTGGGGATGGGGGATGGGAAGCGAAGGTTTCATGATGTATCTTACTTTCATATTCTCTCAAATATATTCATTTTCCAGGATTTTTCACTCATATTTTGCTGGATGAGGCTGCACAAGCTATAGAGTGTGAAGCTGTGATGCCTCTATCGTTAGCTAACAAAGACACCCGAGTGGTCCTGGCTGGAGATTATATGCAGGTAAAAATCACTGTGCCATACATTATCCACTTTTCATCCTCAATCTATTTCTGGAAAGAATTTGAACATTATTTTCATCAATTACTCAGCAGCCTGTACTGTACAGAGGTCTTACATCATTCAGTAAAGAATTTTCATTTTCTTTTCAATCATTGTTGGTAGCATTATTTGTTATTGTGGAGATTATACTGTTAAGAGGCATTCAATTTGCTTCGGTCTCTCTTCCCTACTGGTACACATACCATAGAATCTCTCATCTCGTGTTTGAAACATTGAGCTTTGGCCACATTTTGTCGTTTTGCCATTCTCCTTACTGTAATTTTAGATAATTGGAAAATTGTTAATGCTTGTATAGCTTTCACTATCAGTTAAATTAAATGTTTCCTCTGCCTTTGTTTGTTTCAGTTTGTCAGTGAAGATACTGTTGGAATTGATACATACTGCCCACAAACTGTTACATTTGTACTAGCTATGCAGGCTATTTGTAGTTTTTTAATTTTAAACATTATTTTTGTCTCTCTCTCATTATTCCTTCTGCTATATCTCATAGTATCATATCACTTATCAAATTCCATGTAAAAGTAGATTGTTTGTGATTTCATGTTGTCTACTATCTTTCCCTCGAACTTCGTTATGTAGATAAGCCCGACGGTGTACTCCGAGTTTGCTAGGGAGAGAAACCTTCACATATCTCTACTCGAGAGACTCTACGACCTGTACCCAGTCAAACACCCCTGCAAGATTCTTCTGTGTGAAAACTATCGCTCGAACGAGGTCATCGTGGATTACACCTCCAAGCTGTTTTACGAGGCCAAGCTGTTGGCCTCCGGCAAGCAACCGCCGCATCCAAAGTTGTACCCTTTGACTTTCTATACAGCCAAAGGGGAGGACATCCAGGAAAAGAACAGCACTACGTTCTACAACAATGCAGAGGTGAGTGTGTAGCAACGGAAAAGGGATAGTCCAGGAAACTCAGGCCCATACCATGGGGGGAGAGGGGGATGGGGAGAATGATGCCCCACCGCATTTTCAGAGGTCCACAGTTTCCTGAGTAGAGAATTGTCATTCGTGCTAAGGGGGACATGATCACTTACTGCGTCAAATGTCAATTACTGAGACAAGCTGATGTTGCAAACTATGTTACCATTCTGCATTTCGGCTGGGATCACTACATTTTGGCCCTTCCTCATTGGCCCTCCCCCAGATTGGCCCTTCCCCATTGTTGACAAAGACGGTCTACTATATGAGAAAATCCTGCACCTGGAAGTCATTAACCTATTTTTGATGGATGAAAGACCGACATAATCTAAGTATTCAGGTGGAATTTGCATTTCAGTTCCAGAGTACCATTGTGTTTAGACATCAATGGATCACATTTTCAGAGCTTGTACGGTATCCAGTCGTGAATTTGAAGTGAACAGGTGCGATGCTACAGTGTCACGCTGACAATCAGGACTGTCCTGTCTTTTGCATGCCTTGAGGTTTTGCACCATCAACCGTGAATGTTTACACTATATACAGTATTCCAGTCTTTTGTCACCTTGGGAGATCCTTAAAGCTGATTACTACATACAACTTTGAACACCCTAGAAATCATAAAAAGATAGGTAAAACTCTGAAATCATAGACAGAGAGTTAAAACTCTGAAATCCTAGAAAGAGAGGTAAAACTCTGATCAGAACATTCTTATTATTTTCTTCCCTTTCTGCTCCTTACTACCAGGTATTTGAAATCGCAGAGAGGGTACAGGAGTTGCATAAGACATGGCCATCTGAGTGGGGTCCTATGGAGGATGGTAGCATAGGGGTGGTGACCCCTTATTCGGACCAAGTATTCCGTATCAGATCAGAACTAAGGAGGAGACATCTACATGCAGTGTCTGTGGAGAGAGTCATGAATGTACAAGGTTTGCTGATATTTTCCTTTTAATTTTAAAATAAATTGAAATAAATCATGCAATCATGCACTACATTTAAAACAGCTCTGGACTGCGTTTATGGCCACCACGTACACTAAGGGCCCGCTACAGATACTCTTTGTGCCTAATTCTATCCATATATTTAATTCACAAGTGAGAAGTTAAGTTTCTTATTTGTAGGACTTGCTGTATATATGTTTGTATTACTGTATGTGTATCGCAGTCTATTGATTCTTATACTATTGCTTTTCTTTTTTTCTTTTCTTTTTTCGTTTACGACCTGTGTAAGCCGAATTTCCGATTGTGGACAAAAATTCAAATTCAATTTTAGAATATACTACTTGTTCATTCTTTTAAGTTATCAATCTCTTTTCATGTTGTTGGATGAGGTGTGCCCATTGAAGGAGTGTGTAATATTTTGTTTCAGGGATGGGTGGGTCATGTGAAGTAACATTTTGCTGAACAGTCCCTCGAAGTTCCTTGACATCCCTTTTTCCTTTGCCTGTATTCCATAGAATACTTTTTTAATCTATCATTTCAGAGCTATATATTTTTTGATCCACTCTGATCAAATTCACATATTATTCACTCATATCATTCTACCTGAGAGATACAAGTGGCTACTATCCCTAGCTATCAACTAGATATCAGGTTACTCTGTCGTAGAAAAAACAAAACATTTGTCCTGCTGACTTCGTTTCACAAGGCTTGTTTTCCATTTAACTAAAAACTTTGCAGTTTTGTTTCGAGTCCCTATGTTCATTTCTTTAATTTCGTGATTTTGGTTGACTAAAGAAACAGATGATGTCTTCGATACGCAATACCTTTTGACATTTTACAGTCTAAAGAGATAACATCCTACAATTTCAGCGGTAATGCTCTCTTAACATTTTGATCATGAGGAGGTCATATAAAGAAATTCTGTAAATCTCTGACAAGCAATGTGTTCCTTGCACAGTAGATTAGTGACAACATGGGAAACAAGGTCACACAACTGAAATAAACAGAAATCGGAAGAAAATCTTCTGAATATATTCGACGCACAGAAAAATTTGTCTATGTTTATCGGCATTTACTACCGAAGCACCAAGAATTTCGGTGAAGATATTCAAAAATTCCTGAGTGCTGCTCACTTAATCCTTCGTTACTCCGTTAGAGGATCAGCTCAGGAAGTTTGAAAACGAAATTGTTAGTGGCGACCATGTATATCAGGGGTGCGCAACCTTTTTGAATGAATGGGCCATATATAAGTGGTGAAAAATTGACTGGGCCGCACCTAACCAACGACCTGCTGTTGATTTTCAAACCTTTCATTCCGAGGACTTTCAAGCAATGGCCACAAAAAATCACTGGCGGGCCGCATGTGGCCCGCGGGCCGTAGGTTGCCCACCCCTGATATATATTGAACAAGGCATCGTTCTCTTTTGTCTCCATCTCCAGGAAAGCAATTCCGTGCTTTGTTCATCAGCACCGTACGTACTCATCATACCTGTCCCAGGGACGTCGGCCCAAAGTCAAAGCTGAGACCGAGGAGAGGGGATCTAACGAGGGCTGCCGGAGAGGAGGCAGATTATGGTTTCTTATCCAACGATAAACTATTGAACACTGCCATCACTCGTGCCCAGTCGCTGGTGGCAGTCGTCGGCGATCCTGTCTCGTTGTGTGCTATTGGCAAATGCAGGTTTGTACCCTGTTTTTGTAGATCCTCTCTGTGAGAGTATGTCGACTGTCTATGAAGTCACCACAGAAAAGAGAACAAAAATTACAGGTTTTTATTTTATTTATTAATTATCTTTGGAGTATTTTTATTTTTGAGGATAATTCTCACATTTGTATAGACAGTGGCATTATTGATCTCCTAACTTGTATTTCCACAAGTCTAGTACTTTTTGTTGTTGTTCGGACCGATTTCACATCCAAATTTTTGAGTTAATGAGCGATGATGTGCTTTGTACCTTCAGATACTATGAAAGGTCAAAACAGTTCCAGTATTCAGGTGCTCTCTGTTAAACTTGTCTGGCTTTAGATGTCATAAAGGTGTACTTGTCAGTTTTCTCTCATGCATGGACTAGACTTAGCTCTATATTTCCAGCTTCTATCAGCATTCTCATAAATTTTCCTTTATTATATTATTATCTTAGTTAATTTCTTTCTTTCTCTTCCCCTCTCCCTCCCTCCCTGTTTATAGGAAGCTATGGGAAGAACTGATAAAGGTGTGCCACATTAACGATAGTCTACACGGTACAACCTATGCAGCCATCAAAGCACAGTTGTCTAGTGTGGAGATGAAGAAAACTTTCATCCTCAACCCCATGGCCAAGGAATTTGTACCTCGATTCAACAACATTATGGGTGCACCGGTAATACAGAACTTATCGTCCATCAGCTCTGCTCACAGTCATAGTAATGCCAGAATGGTCTTTGGATTCCCTGGCCAACAAGTACGAGCCCCATCGGCCGGTAACCCACTCTTTAGTAGTCAGCTGCGACATACCATGCCCATGGGGCCTTTTGCCCCTCAGGGTATGTTCCGATCTGTCAGCCCGACACCGTACGTCGATCGATTCACCGGTCAGAGGATCATGTACGTTCCTGTGATTCCCGTACCTGTCCGAATGGTTCCTAATGTGTTTCCATATCAGTATCTTGATCCAAGTGTTCCGTTTGCCTTACCCAGACCAATACCATTAGCTTCCCCTGGCATGAGGTCGATATCCAATACAGGACACCTCCCTCCTTCGTTGGGAGAGGCGAGACTGGTCGGATCTCCACCGACCGAAAGAGTGCCTACTCCATCTCAAGACAGATCGGAGAAAGCTGGTCGAGAACTCTTCAGAATCGGCCCACAGCAGCAGTGGCAAGATCGCCATCAGGCGATGCCTAGCGGAAGAAATCTACGCGGAGTGGACTTCCACATGACAGATTCCAGTCAGCTGGAAAAATCAGACGGCACCGAAGAACATTTCCAGGAACTGATCCGACCTTTGATGCAGCAACTTCAGTCGCAGAAGAGCGAAGACGAAAGCAGGAATGCGAAACCCCCCGATGGGGGCGACGGTCATCGAGCCAATAGAAACGGTGGTCACGTACCTCATGACTTCCACACAGGTGGCGCCGTGGGAATGCCGTCGCTGAGACAGATGCCACCCACTCATCTGAAGGTGAAACTGGGAAACCATCAGGAGACATCAGAGAGGGAACCCTGGCAAGATGTGACGTTACCGTTCAGCCCAGATCGCAGCGACACCGACGGGCAGTTCTTCAACAACGGTCAGGTGCACAAACGGTTAGGAGAAAGACCTATGGAGGAAAGAAACAACAATAAGTTCAACGGGAGTGGTAAGACCATCAACCAGGAAAATGGAGGAAAGGAGGTGAAGAATTTAACCTCCAGAGAAATGCAGATGAGGAACGAATTCTTTGAGAGAATGCGGAACCCGCCTGAACTTCTCGTGGAGTCCACTCACAGGGCTTTTGACGAGGAGGCCAGTGCGGGAGGCTCTCTTGTCTTACATGCATCTGATACCAGCCCTAGGACACCATCGCATTTCCTCGAGCACAGTAACAATAACGACATAAGTCTACCCAGTCCGTTTGGGGAATCTCGGGACAATCCCTTCGGCACACGGAATTCAGACATGGAGAACTTTCCCTTCTTATCTCAGCACAGCGCATTCAATCAGGACGAGGACACCACCATCCTGGCGCCACCTCACACACCCCTGGACTACACCCGTAGCTCCTCGGGGGAATCGTTCAGCGCCTTCAAGTGTCCACCTGCAGGGGAGGATCTACTTCATCTCCGTGACCCTCCTCCTACCAAGTGGTGGTCCACTAACGACAATTACATCCATACCCCTTCACCCCAGGTCAGCGGGCCCTCCACAGATGTCAACAGCTTTCACCTTTCGCCAGGATCTCAGAGCAGCCAAGACAGCGCTTATCAGCTGAGTCCCTCGTCCCCCTACGGAGGAGATACAAGCCCGACGGCTACGACGGTCCCCGCAAGCATGAATCTGACGTTGGAGGACAATAAATCTCCCCTGGGATCCATGTCCTATGCGACAGCGCTCAGGACACCAAAATGTAAAGGTATCAAGTCTGGTGGAAGCCAAGACGGTCGGTCCAACACGGCATCCCCTGATCCGCTGTCATTGATTGAAGATCTGGGCAGTAGACAGAAAGGTGGTTACTACTCCATATTCTAGACGTGATCCTTGCATCTCTCCTCTTGGTTATTGATCTTGACATATTATCCGGTACGGTCGTTTAATAACAGTTTGATTTTGTGCAGAGTAGCGTTATTATTTCTTTCGTGAATGGGAAGTGTAATAAGGAGTGTGTTCAATGTTGTGCGTTTCATGGAGTTAGCTCTGCAGCATTTGATCTGTGGTGGATTTGAAGGAGTTAATTGTTATAACAGTTTAGTGATGTAAAACCAAAAAGAAAAAACAATGACACACATACAAAGCAGAAGCAAGATTTGAAATAAGTATGTCTGCAAGAGATATATGCACTTCAAAATATAATGGGGAGCTGAATCCTGGTTTGTATTCTGTGGAGATGTGGTTTTCACTCAATGAATAAAAGTAATACTTGTGTTGAATATTAAAAGGTGTTTCTAGTGACTTTTAGCGCCCTGCCGTAATAATATCGTCTGAAGAGACATAAAGCAAAAAAATATTCTGATTGTTGTAAATATTCCACAAATGTTTAAGGATCGACAGATCATCTCAGGTTTAAAGGTTAGCCTTGTTTTTCTTTGTCGTCACAAAAATTCTGAATCGTCGTCCACTAGCATGAAGCGAAATTGTTAAGAGATTTGTTGCTGTTTTGAAAGTAGAGACAGTTTTGAATGAGCTGTAGAAAGAAAGAATGGTTCTCTATGTGTCTAAATGTCTTCTTTAAAGACATTAAATCTTGAACAAAATATGACAAGAAATAAAAGGAAGCTAATACCTCATTTTCTGTAAATTCCCTGGAGTTATATCCACAGGCAAGCCAACCCTCACAAATGAATTCATGTTCAAAGTTGTAATATTGCGCTCTATTTTTTCATATGTTCTGTACAGAATAGTTTGCTGTGATTTGGTTGAAGTTTCGAAGCAACTTTATACAACTTGGTGTGGAATAGGAAGCAGTCAGTTGAGAGACTTGGTTATCATTATTTAGAGATTGATGATTTTGTTCTTTTTAGAGGAAATTCATATGATGAGGATAGAGGAGGAAGTTGGTGAATTGATTTATTGGTTTCGAATTATTAATATTTAAAAGAAGGGGGAAGAAGCGAGTGTAAATAGGTTGATATTTCAGCATCTGTTTAAAAATAGAATAAAAACAAGGCCTGTCGTAAAAGTAGATGGGATAGTCTGCTAGAATAATAGTCCTTTTTATACAAAGTTGTTGGATGTGAAGAAAAATAAGCTTCTATTTGTGTGTTTGAAACACAACGATCTTTATTCCTGTCTTTTCTGTTGTGGTTGCTGTATCTGTAACTAATTCAAAGTGGCTAATCGAAAATTGAAAATATATCAAAAAAATTATTTGTATCGTTGTTGGTTTTCAGTAACCACAGTAATAATTGAGTTGATAAAACAATTCCATAAAAAGAGAAATTTTGGTGTGAAATTATTTATGGTCAAATAAAAAGGCTGAATCAAGTTTCAAAAAAGTTTATAGATGTCTTTTGAGCTAGTAGAATTGTACTGAATTTTCACTGCATACAGTAAACTGTATTTGTAGCAACAAATTGAGGAGAAATTTGAGGAGAAAAATAGATATTCATAAATCCTACTGTTTGACAGTTATGGTCATTGTAAATTAATTAAAACTAGCGTTACTTTGTTATTCTGTTTTGGAAAGGGGTTTATATTACTTTAATCAATGTATGGAAATTGCTGACTATAAACAAAAGTATATTTCATGAAAATATACAAAAATAAAAAAAAGTTGAAAATAACACAAAAACCCACAAAAAAATTATGAAAAATTTGAAAAGAACAAAAAAATGAAAAAATTAGTATGAAAATGGAAGGACTCTAAAAAAAGTGTTGGAAAGTTTAGGAGATGGAACCAACTGGTGGGTAAAAGGTACACCCTCCTTAGTAAGATGGAAATTAACTTTCCTTAACATTGGATGTGTTTCACCTGTGACTTAAAAAGAAAATACCTTCATTCAATGTTATTGTTATATTCATCACAGTCTCTGCTTGTTTTGCAAAAAAAAAAAAACCTTAAAAAGTTTAAGACTATATTTATCTTTATTTTGAGAAAATTATTGGAAAAGACTAGTAAATAGATCAAATGAATTTGTTGAGGCTTCTAGTTAACTGTCTCTACATCCCCTCTTGACCAGGGGTATTGTTCCTTAGTTACAGTGACATCAAGTACAACATGATACCAAAAAAGATTCAATGGAAATTAACCAAAAAGAGGATTGACGTTTTGGTTGTCAGGTACTGAGGAGTGATCAATGTTTCATCAATCGGTTCTGAGTTTAAAAAAAACAGAAAAATTTCTCTAAAAATTGAGAATTTTTATGTAGCCATTTTAATTTTGTTATTTGACGGTTGATGGACTCTTGAAGTTAACTTTTTGAAACGTTGCATATCTGGAGCTTCTACATTCTTACATTTTAAGACAACGAAACATTTTGCTTTTGTCAATTCTTGCAGTGATAAGATCATTTCTCAAACTTGATGTGACAGAGTTTTTTTTTTGTTCTCTTTTCCTTTTTTAAACCAATGCAAAGAAAAAAGAAGTTGTGGTTTGTGAGTTTAGACCAAACAACTTGTCCTGTGAAAACTTAAAATCAAAAATACAAAACTTCAAGAGATAAATGTGACAATAAAGAAAAACAAGGAATAAAGAAGTTTTTTGCTGTTGGTTCATAAATAGAATTAGGCATGACTTAAAACACACATGCACACACACACACAGATACAAACTCATACCTGAAAAATGACGTGCAGGTTAAAAATTTGTCAAGTTTGTTGAATTGAAGAAGAGTTACATTGTGTCTAGTTTGGCTTATTAATTGACTTCATTTGAAATCTTATGAAAGCAGCAAAGAGAAGAGAAGAAAGACTTTGTTTGCACAATTTACTCATCTTCCCATCTAGCTCAATTCTAAATGAAAGGGTTATATTTTGCTCGTGCATGGCTGTGTGTGTGTGTTTGTGAGGGGTATCTTTTTTTTTCTGCTCATTGTTTTGGAGATATTTGTTGTTGTAGTTTTTACAATTTTAGCTTTCTGTTGGAATATTGTAGGAAATACAGGCATATGAAGTCTACTTAGGTGAGAAAGAAATAGTCTCGACATTATTTGATCTTTGTACAGCTTTTTCCATTGGGATAACTGTCTGAGTTCTGTGTAAAATATGAAACCACAAAAGGTGGGTGGGGGGGGGGGTGGGGGAATGAAGTTAGTAGTAGTTGCAGTTTTTTAAATCGAAAAT
>JAAAKB020153749.1:0-12291 GCA_010014835.2 Apostichopus leukothele | reverse complement strand
GGATCTTCTTCAAAGGCTAAATGACAAGTAACAGTAACAGAAGGGACAAAAACACGCACAGAATACAGACAGGTTAAATGAGCATGGTGAACACAAAGAGATAGATGTAAGGGAATTATAATGTTTTAACTTTTCAGGTTTGAAATTCGTGAAAGATCAGTGCCGGAATTCATGGACGGTCTCGAACATTGAAATGATTAGCCAAATCACGTGTTGAATTGTTTGGCAGTTGTATCCACAGAGTGCTTAACTTAAGCTGTAACTGCCACTTCCTGGGTATATGAACGAGTGTATATATACTGAAATCAGATTATTTCAGAGTGCTCTCTGTAACTATATCGGCCAAATTAGCCCGATACATCAAACGTTTATTTTGATCCGATTTACAGATTGAGAAAAAAAGATGTTTTTGATAGCAAGCTCCCTCCTCTGGCCTATTCCTCGCTCCTAAATTAGGAAGATGAATTTTGACGTCACAGATTACCTTCGTCCTGTTGTGAAACCTAACATTTAACATAAACACCCGATGTAGGATATGTTATCTTTCCTGACTCTATCTGAACTTGCTTCCAGCATATACATTTGCAGTGTGTAAGTAATGCACAGGTCTGCTAATGTGAATGACTTTGCATATACAACACTTAACAACACATAGCCACATACAGACAAACAAGGCTAAAGAATAAGGGTACTTACTTTACGGCCAAACTGCCAGCACTCTTATAGATGCACGCAAATCTGCTATTTAAGTTCTTTCTCTTAACGTATCCAGCTATATCATGAAGTTGTTTCGAAAATGGAGTCCCATGTGACAACCATTTTGCAAACCCAAAAATTCTATCATTTAACGATCGAAGATTATCCATGATTCATAGACCGAACCGTTATCAGGAATAATGGTATCGTTGAATATTTTAGTTGTCATCTCAACGTTGATCATCATTAGACTGGTCTTGTTGCCTACGTCATCACTGAAGCCTACTGTTACCGCCATATTGGCCCTCATGACGTAACCATACGTGTCAATCTCCTTGCCGCATATACACTTGAGGAGTATTCAACTATTTGTGTTGTATTAATAGTAATTGCATAGTAAAACACTACAACTTGGCAAAGAGAAATTCTACGTTGAGACAATGAATGCAATTTTAGTATAGGCTCGTTAGGTTTGACACACTAAAATCATACAAACTCTTCCTGCTGAATAAGCCACAGTCCAAAAATGTGAATGAAAATGTTCTCTTTTTTTCTTAAAGACGTGGATGATTAGTTTAAAAGTCCACTAGTACAGGCAGGTTCAATATTATAGACGGTTCGGATACCAGATGTCATTGCCAAGGTTTCTGGTTTCCTAATGCATAGTCTGATGACAAATTATAGTTTTAGTAAAGTAAATTAGGCCTATAGGTATTACACGATCTTCATACATGTGTTGCCGTCTATCTATATATCCCAATGGGAAACTATTTTAATTATTATTTATTTACCAGATTTATATAGCGCTCTTTCATGCTTAAGCATGTTCAAGAGCGCTTTACAATGACAACAAAATGACAAAACCCATAAAATAGGAATATGAAGAATAAAATGGTTAATATAAAAATATATATATAATAAGGAACCATTTTAAAAAAAAAAAGATTTTCAGTGAAATTCCTAAAAAGAAAAAGTGATTTATTTCCTAAAAGTGGTTAATGTTTTGGCATCGCGGATATTATTTGGCAGTTCACTCCATAGCTTGCAAGCAGCAAAGTTAAATTGTCTGTCGCCGTATGTAGCAGTGCTTACTGTGGGAATTGGCCCACTTCAATGTTCTGTTAGGCTTGTACACAGTTAGCATATGCAGTTAGGTATTGGGGTGCTTGAAAATGAATGGATTTATAAGCATGTACTAATAGTTTGAACTCGACACGACGGTGAACTGGCAGCCAGTGAAGATCTCTTAAGACAGATGTGAAGTGAGAGAAACGCAAAGTGCTGGTGATTATACGTGCCGTGATTAAAGCATAAATGTTTAAAGCTGAATAACTTGGGATATTGGACAAAATATACAGAAACATTAATAGCGTTTCACTTGTTTTGTTTTTCTTTGGCAATAATATATTGAGACTTATATTCTGCATAACCCTTACCCCAAACCCATAGATGCGGCCAGATATGAATTAAATATCAGGGCAATACATTGACCAGATACAAAGTCCATATAAAAACATTTCAAGTTTAGGCCAGATATAATATCAAGTTTGTTATTCCCAATATAAAGGCCATATGAAGTAGAAGTTTTTCACAAATTATATAAAACTTAACATGACTTTTGTATGGATTCCCTTTTTATCTTCCAAACAGAGCTTGATATGATACAGCGATGGGCCAGATATGAATTCCATATCAGAGCCATATATGGGCCAGATTCAAACTTCATGAAATAAAGAAACATTACAGTTTTAGCCAGACATAATATGGAGTTTGTTATTGCCCATATATAAGGTTTTATAAAGGTCACATAAAGTAGAAGCTATCAAACTTTATATGGTCCCCTTTTTCATCTTCCATATCAAACGTGATATAGTCCATATATGAGCCAGATATAAAATCCATATAAAACTATTTATAGCTTTTAACGGATAAACTGTTAAGTTTTTTTAGCCCATATAAAGTTTCATAAATGCTATATGATGTAGAACCCTTATAAAACTTATTTAAAACTTTACATGGCTTTTATATAGAGTACCTTAACATTGTCCACCTCAAATATCATGTGAAACTATGAACTTTGAAACTTGATATGGAATTCCCGATGCAACCACAATACATAAAATATTACGCTTTTTATGTAGCTTATGGTATCTGTATGCATTTCTAGCCACACATATGGCATTTGAATATTATCTGGTTACATTCACTTAAAATATGTACAGAACATTACTCAAATATATGATATATATATTTGACGGGTTTTACAGCAATTTTAGCAAACTCAATTTATATGTCTGGATGATATTTCATCAAGTTATATCTGGCTTTATCTGGCCATATTAAATGTCTATGTATATATCTGGGATAGATTTGTATCAAGCTATATCTGGCTTTATATGGCCATATCAAGTCTTTTGATCTGACATTTACACCTGGCTATATTAACTCTTTATTCAGCCAGATATTGCCATATATAAAGTCATGTATGGATTTATCTGGCTTTATATGGTCATATGAAACTTAATATGTATATCTGTAATGTGTTTACATTAAGCTACTCTGACCATATATGGCCATATCAAGATTAATATATGAAATTGGTTTGTATCAAGCTATATCTTGCTTCATATGGCCATAAGAAACGTTATTTGTATATATGGATAACAATTTCATCAAGTTATATCTGGCCATATTAAGCTTAACCTGTTGTATGAAATTGGTTTGTATAAAGCTATATCTGGCTTTACATGGCCATAACAAACTTGATATGTATATCAACTTTTTGTCATGTGGCATTTATATCTGGCCATATTAAGTCTTTATTCAGCCAGATATAAAGCCATAAATGGATTTTTCTGGCTTTATATGGCCATATCAAACTTAATATGTATATCTGAAATTCGTTTGTTTTAAGCTATATCTGGCTTCATATGGCCATGTGAAACTTTATTTGTATATCTGGATAACACTGTCATCAAGTTATATCTGGCCATATCAAGTTAAACATGTATATCTGCAATTGGTTTGTATCAGGCTATATCTGGCTTTATATGGTCATATCAAAATTGATATGTATATCAAGTCTTTTTAATGTGGCATTTATATCTGGCCATATAAAATCTATATTCAGCCCGATATTGCCAGATGTAAGCCATATATATATTTTGGGTAAGAGAAAGTCATCTTTATATGCCTGAACATGGCACAACTTGGTATTAATTGTACTAAACCGTTTCATAAAGTAGACACTTCACTGCCACAGTCATCGATCAAGACTACAGTGGTTGAATGAAGATGAAAACAGGTTTAAATTTGAGTTGGACTGATGCATATCTCGGACTCACATCATGTAATCAGATTTACCTTGACTTAACTATTGTCCTTGCTGCGAGGCTGATTTGCCAAAGCGACTTCCATGCATTAAAATGTAACAAGTTAAACTCCACAAAATATCAGCAAATGTATAGATATAGAATCCTCATTCTCTACAAGACGCAAACAATTATGTTTGACATAGTTGTTGTCTTTTTTCGTAAACGTTCTGCTAACATACATGACTGATTATACGTAATATTTGTATATTTAAAATGCTTTTTTAACTTAATTACAGAGTAGGTCTGTTCTGACTAGTGTCATGGAGTGTAACAAGGCTGGTGTTTAATGAAAAATGACACAAAAAGATGAGTTTTTAGAAATGTCTCAAGATCACTCTTGAATTGCTGTTTACAAAAGAGATGATTTTTGGTAATAAGTGGATGATAGACTATTAGAGGTATAACACATTAGAAGCAATGAAACTACCATTTATTGTATTAAGAAATGACCTATATATAACACTAACAGAAATAGTAACAATAAGGCCATAAATCAATACACACTACCGTAAAATCTACTGGGTGATTTAATCGCCTCTGTGTAGAATGTTGCAAGGTAGGCTGACTTTTGGTGTTAACCTACTTAATTATCGATACGTCATGTAGTACAGACATGCAAATAGGGCAAACCTACAATCCATGTAGACCTCAACGTTGTCACAATTTCATCGACAAATATGTGTGCATGAGCAGGGGCGAAAACACGGTTAACTTCTGTGGATGGCGGAAAGGGAAGTGGCATAACCTACTGGCATTATAGAATATTGCAAAAACAAATCCTATCGTACAGTACAAAGTACAAACATTCATAACATGTAGGCCTACATGAGATACAACTATGACAGTAGAAAATTTGTCAACATTGTTTCCAAAAGTAGGACCAATTTGCATCTAAGCAGCCTACATTTACCAAACTTCAATGAAATAAGGGATATCAAGTCATCCATGTGAGGCTTACATGGATGATGTAACATTCCTATCCATTCTTCCCTCCCTCAATACGAAACAATGTTGTTGCATCTCTCTTCATGAGATTTTGTTGATTGTGGCTAATTGCTGATCCATTTCAAATGTATTAATGCTTCAATGTATGGCGTCATATATCCTTCAACAGGGTAGAAATGGGTGTAAATAAATCTGAGTTCGTATGTTATTGTGTGTGTTAAGAAAAGTTTAAACATTCAAAAAGTGTTTAACCTACCTATCACATATCTTATCGCACATCTTTCGTACATCAAATTCACGTGGTTTCCTTTCTGGTTTTGTCGAAACTCGGAGTTCATTACCGCTTTCTTCTGCAGTTTCGATTCTTGCAGTGGTTTTCTTACATTCTTGTTTGACAAAAATGAAAACAGCACTTACCAAAAACATGTCAAAAGACCGAAATGTAGTTTCGAAAGTCTGCCCATGTTGCTTAATATACTGACTGTTATGAATTAACACATTCCATACTATGGAAATACATAACGGTACACTGAGTCATGCGAATGCCAATAATGGTAAAAGCATACGGATACCCATTGCGCTATGATTGCAAATGAGTATCCGTATTCCAGCGTAAAGGTCAATGAAAAGGTATTAATAAGATGAAAACTACCAAACATCATTGTTTTAAGGATGACGTCATGGTGAGTTCAAGGTCATTCTTTTGTGTTTTGACATTGACATACTTATTTCTAGTAACAATCTGAGACCTTAATTAATGTACTGGGGGGAGTGAGTACAGCCGATGTTCATTAAATCGGTATTTTGTTTGGGTGTAGACTATTTATTGTTGCACGTCCTATAGTCTGAAAAGGGGGATCTTGATGAATGACAATAACGGCACGGATACATTGCTATTGATTGTACTTATTCGCGGAATGCTGCATAGACTGAATGACAAGAATTAATAACAAAACACATAGTAGTGACGTTGCTGCTGCAGTGTATTTTGACATTAATGTTACCTCAAGTAAGATCATGAAAGTACCAGCCGACTCACACAGAGATTACAGTGACTGCTGTAAATCTTAAAACTTTGTACCACAGTAAAAGCTGTGTTGTGCTGACAACTCGGATTAATCGGTAGCATGTGCTATTAGGATTATTATTATTATTAGGATATTTGTAATCCCAACGAATCCCAACAACTGGTGGAAGTAGCCTACATGTGCGGATACATGATATACAAATATGCATTACAGGTATTCAGTACAGCTATACATGTCAAAGGGCATGGTGGAAACGCCACCCTTCGACACTTTCCGTTTTACTTATATATATACGATAAAGCAGTCTTTCCCTGAACAAAGTTATGCATTCGACAGCGCCTTATTCTAAAACCCCTGTTAGTTGCCTGTAACGAGCATATCTTTTGAATACCTTGAAGTTCTTTTCTTTCGTGATGTAAGCCTAATTCCTTGCAAATGACTTTTTCTTTATCTGAGGTGAAGCAATAATATCATTAAAGTTTAAAGAGACGATACCGTCTCCAGGCCACTCCAGTTTGAATAACCCGGCGTGCGTTTTTTGTGCTGTTTGTGTTCGAGAGTATCGGAGAGGGGAAACCATTATTTTTTCTCGCATCCAACGATGCTCCAGAAATGGCTAAATAGGAGGAATCGGTACCCATCTCGCAGTGCTCGATGTCAACTGGGTCTACAAAATTTAGCATAAAATCATAATTAAATTGTAAACTTCTCAACTTTGCGTATTGGTAAACGAAGAAGCCAATTTGGATGAGGAGATCTAATTGTACAACGCGTTTATGAAGATCCGCTTCATTCATGCTGTCTCCTTAAGTCATTGCACACGATGGTATCAATGTGTTTTCTCTTTGTTAGTGACTGTTTTAACGTAAGCAGAGTTACCGATGAGTTTCATGGTATCAGCCAGAATACTTTAAGCTGGATCTTTATCGCCATCGCGCCTAGTTTCACTGACCTCGTCACCAAACTGACGGAATACGGCTTTTGGTATGAATTGGGCTATTTGTTAAATTCTGATAAGAGTTAGGCCGTGCCATTGTACCATTTTAAGAGGACTGTCGGGATCAATATTTTGCGGCCTAACAGGCTACCAATCAGCGTTCTGCGGGGTTGTTGGAGGAGACCTTGTGCTGTAGCATACTCAGCCCTGTGTCCCCCAATGTCTTGCAAGCAATCTTGGTATTCTTATGAGTATTCTTGGGAGGCATGGATAGCCCGACTTACCAGGTAGCCATAAATAAACTCGCTAATTAAAGTAGGCTAAAAAGTTTTAATGAAAGGATCGAAACAGACTGATAACCAGTTTTAATGCAGTAAACAAGAGTGGCTTTGAGTGTCTTACTAACGTCACTTCATGTGAAATATTATGGGCTAAGGAGGAAAAAGGCCTTATGAAGACTATTTATAATGAGCAAACACCGATATAAAGCTCCCCGGCGGGTATTCGTACAAGGTGTAGGTGGACATTTCACCTACCACCCCAACCCCCCAATTGGTCTCAAATCGATGCCAAGTTGATTAAAGTGGGAGCTGAGTCCAATGTGGCTTGGCACCATTGAATTCAAGAGTTGAAACATATATGAAGAAAATGTAAACAAAGTTAATCTGTCTATTTTTCATTCAAGTCTACATTCCCCACAGTTGGATACTATTAGGCTAAAAAAATGATGCAGCTTCCAGTGGGTAGGGGCCTTACTGTAATACATTCTGATAAAAATTACATCTCCATAGAAATGTGTTTCTGTGGATTATAAATCCCTTAAAGAGAACGAAACTATCTTCAAACGCTGCTGAACCCCCATCATGGCTTGGAATATATTCCAAAGCCGTTGTTTGTCAATCTGACAGGTGTTTTGTGCTTAAACGAGAGAAAATGGACACAACATGATGGACACACAAGGACACAACATGCTGAATCCTACAAGAACTTGTGGATTATTATAGACCAAATTGAAGCAAACATTTGTAATGATCAACACTCGTACACTGTGATCTACTTCTTCTCAAATTCGCGGATTGACATGTTCACGTGAGTTACTATAGCTTGATAAAGAACATACTCTTGAATATCTGCATGGACAACAACCGCCTAATGTATTGCCTAACGGACCGACATTGTTAAGCCTACATCATGTTGTTCTCTCAACGTGTAGTCACACGACTTGATAGCAGTACTTCACAGCAATATTGCCGAGTTCACAAAAGCTTAACGAGCAATAGAAATGTAACCAGCACATGTCAATAGATTTAATTGAACCCGATAAGCAGTGAATGTCGGGAATCAAGTAAAACGAGTGTCTAGACATAATGCCAGCACAAGAATATTGCACTTTGTTCGTTTCCGAAAATATAGTCGCTGATATATAAGAGAGGTGTCTTAATTAGTATTATTTTTAAATTAATCTGGTGAGCACTCTGTGTTGCAACTTGTTTATGTTAACGAGAATATATTCACCGTATTATGTTTTTTGACCTAAAAAACCTATGGCTTGTTGGTGGGGGTTAGGGATGGGGGGGGGGGGTTGAAGTCTCCCCTGCTATTGATTCCTACGCCTATGATCATTAGTCTGTATTTCTGCAAAACAAAAATCATCCCGGTGGAGGGATTTGCATACCCCCATCGTACCCTCGCATTGTGATGTTCCTCTGTTCAAAGAAGAAAATAAAATATTTCAAAGGGTTGCCTTAGGCCACAAACCTGTGGTCAGTGTGTTTGGAACGAAGGTTGTGAGATAAAAAAGGAATAACATAACAGTATATTTGGCAGTCACTTCCTTATCATCATCAAAGTGCATAACTATAGCTAATGTTTATTTATAAAACTAGAATTAGAAAAGTAAAAATGATATTGAGTAGAATAGTGAAGAGGTTAGGTTTGACTATGGCGTTGCAGATCTTCGTGGAGGCAATTGGTTAGAGGTCTATTTCTTCTTTGTCGCATACTGTAAGGGATTCTTGAATGGCAATTGAGTTGGATATACATGCTGACTTGGTTGAACAAACCAGGCCAGTGATGATCTAATCAATAGTTGGTATAGTGATATCAATTGGTAGTAAATGATCATAATAATATTCATGAGATCCCATGGCTAAATGGTTATCACAATCAAAACTTTTTTAAATATTATCTCAAAATGACAAGTCATACTTGGTACATCTTTGTTGACCATATCGATTACACATATGCTTGCTTCTAAAGTCAATCATTTCAGTATCTTTATTGTTCATCGAATGGGCATGGCTAGTATAGTGGTGTGGTATTGCAGTAATTCACTGAGAATTACCTTTCAAATTCTCTTTGATAAATACATTGCTACAACTATACACCCTTTTAATATTAATATTCACATAGAAATGTGAATATTATTGCGACAGTGATAATATCACATTTAGTTGATACATGAAGGATAACGTTCACTTGTTTCAATAACAGAGTAGATGGTTATGTTGAATTCTAAAAAAGAATATTAGTATATATGGTATTGAAACTATATCATGTACAAATTTGCATTCTGCTTAGGTCTGATCCTGAAGGTGTGTGACAGCTGGGCTTTGAAACATTATATTTCAAGAATGAAACTGTGGATTGATGTCATACTTGATATATTTATGTGGGAGAGAATGGGTATAATGTGTGGGAAATTGTTGGCCTAACATAACATTTTAACCAGAAAGTCAAAAAACTTAATAATTCCTTGCCCGTTGGAGATATTTTGTAAGTGCTTAGATTTCAGATTGAGAGTTTTGGATACATCATGTTTGTATGGTGAGCTTTGATTTTCACCAAAAACAATAGGACAATTATGGTCGGGCCGCTGCGTTTGTACCGATTGTGTTCAGGGCAGGTAATTTCAGAAGGACCGCACCGGACATTCCAAATCTTCGTGCGTATAATAAATACACTGGACAGAAAAAAGGCTGGAGGAACTCACCAACTCGCCATTCATAAACATACAGCGAAAACATCATTTTAAATATAATATTGTAATTTATTACAGGGAACGGGTTGAATTTACGAAGTACGTAATGTGTTTTAAAGGCATCCATACATATATTGTCTTCAAATATTAATGTCTCAACCAAATTAAGAAGTTTATTGAACTTCGACATCATGGCGGCTTGATCATGCACAGGCCACCCCTACACAGTAGAGTATAATAATAGCGAACCAAGTATAGACTGTTAAAAATAAACATGTGAACATCCTTATCTGAAGTTTAGATATAAGAGCATTAAATTAATATAAAAAACAACCTTTAATAGGTTGTAACCACTTATGTTTCGAGTTTTGCGATATTCAAATTAATAAGTTAATGACACAAGACCCCTTTAGAGTTGATATGCAGAAAGTCATTACCACAATACACGATTATCTGTCATTTTTGTAAACAATTTCGACGAGAAAATATGGAACTGTCGAGTTGGTTAGGCTTCACTGTGCTATACAATAACAACGGTAGGATAATACTAGGTTCGTTAACCCCCATAAAAGTGAAGAAACAATGTTTCGTGTCGGAATGCAAATATATTTAAGGTGCCAAATATATATCTCCTACATTATTTCTTGAGACCTTCCCTACGTTGTATCGGTCATAACTTGCAAAATATATAACTATTTAAGGAGTTTTGAGACAAGTTTGCTGTCATCACTGCCATGCAAAGATGTTTACTCCACATAAGTTCGAGTGAAAATAGATGCTTTGTCAACCTTACAGTTTCGTTGCTACACTGTTCTGTACGGATGCCTATACTGCAGACGATGAAATGATATAGGCTTGTGCATCAATGATCTTAATGTAGAAATATGTACGTCATGAGAGTATGGTCCATCTTAGGTACCGTATAATGTGATTCAGAAAAGTACCTCTCTTGACCTCAAATTAAATTTGACACGTATGGAATTCCACATCGATTTTGTTCTCCCCATGCATGGGCAATCTACATGCTAACTTTGTGCGTCAACAAAATTTCACTTTTCGAGTTATTTCTTTAACAAGATTTTCAGACTTTAACCTCTGCTGGCCTGTGACATGGTTTCAAAATCAAATGGATTTTTAACACAATATCGGCCATCTACCTGCCAATGAAATCCATTCAAGTTACCCTTCCTAAGATATCGTGTTTAATTACAAGCAGTTTACAAAGGTTTTCATAGTTTGACCTCTGGTAACCCCATATGACCTTTGACCTTCACCAAAAATATGAGTTACCCACATGTAAAGTATATATGAGTTTAATCCAAGTTTCAATTATTGAGGTAACGTGTTTACAAGAAAGTGGCACATACACACATACATACACAAATAAATATATAGACCCTACAGTATTGGTTCCGGTATTGGTGACCATAAACAAAGAGAAGTAAACGATATTAACCACCCCCCCCCCCATCCACCGTCCCAAGTGGCACTTGGACATCGCACAATGGTAAAAAGGTAGCTCCATTCCACTACTTTTCGAAACCAATTTACTCCCGTACCGTGCAAGATAATGGTCTTAGATATTTTAGGGATATATTCATCATAAGGTTCTCCGTTATATAAGTTCATTATGATGGTTTGGGATTCTTTCCCTTTAAGTTTAGTACTAAGGTATGTTTAAGTTAACACTAGGAACGGTTTAAATTAAGTTGGTCTAAGACTCTAGGTCTTGGTATTCCAAATGTCAGATATTTCGAATGTAAGGCGACAACTGACGAAATGCGCCCTCACTTGGTTGTGGCTATCGTCATTGCAGTAATATGATCACACAAACATTAAGCGTTGTTCGAAATCTGAAAAATCAAAGATAAGTGAACAATATAATCAAACTTAAATCAAAGAACAAATCACTTACCTGTGAATCATTCGCGCCAACTCTTTAGATCAAACATTTTGAAACAAACAATTCGTATACTCCGCAACCCATCTTAACGTATCTTGCCGGGCGATCAAAATATACTATCACACTAAATGAATACACCATACGTACGTCCTAACGACCATTATAACCCCCTTAGTGTCATGAAGCCCTAACTACGACAATGCTGGAACGCACTTACAAAATAATACATAGAAACAAGAGTATCGGCGATGCACAGTACGAACATTTAGCGTAACAAAATACCAGGGGCGGATCCAGGATTTTGAGAAAGGGGGGGCCGACATCCCGATCGTAGCACTTTAGTGATCTGCGTCCTGGGGGAGGGGTCTAGGGGGAGTGGTTGTCCCCCTCCACCTTGGCAGTGGCGGCGCCAGCTCTCCCAACCTGGG
>JAAAKB020153639.1:0-12294 GCA_010014835.2 Apostichopus leukothele | reverse complement strand
CTACCATCATAGAGCCCTGAGAGTAAACTGAGGGCGCTCTATAAGTAAATAACTGACACTAATGCAGACTGCAATTACCACCATAGAGCCCTGAGAGTGAACTGAGGGCGCTCTCTAAGTAAATAACTGACACTAATGCAGACTGCAATTACTACCATAGAGCCCTGAGAGTAAACTGAGGGCGCTCTATAAGTAAATAACTGTCACTTATGCAGACTGCAATAAACTACCATCATAGAGCCCTGAGAGTAAACTGAGGGCGCTCTATAAGTAAACAACTGACACTAATGCAGACTGCAATTACTACCATAGAGCCCTGAGAGTAAACTGAGGGCGCTCTCTAAGTAAACAAGTGACACTTATGCAGACTGCAATTAACTACCACCATAGAGCCCTGAGAGTAAACTGAGGGCGCTCTCTAAGTAAATAACTGACACTAATGCAGACTGCAATTAACTACCACCATAGAGCCCTGAGAGTAAACTGAGGGCGCTCTCTAAGTATATAACTGACACTAATACAGACTGCAATTAACTACCATAGAGCCCTGAGAGTAAACTGAGGGCGCTCTATAAGTAAATAACTGACACTAATGCAGACTGCAATAAACTACCATCATAGAGCCCTGAGAGTAAACTGAGGGCACTCTATAAGTAAATAACTGACACTTATGCAGACTGCAATAAACTACCATCATAGAGCCCTGAGAGTAAACTGAGGGCGCTCTATAAGTAAATAACTGACACTAATGCAGACTGCAATTAACTACCACCTTAGAGCCCTGAGAGTAAACTGAGGGCGCTCTATAAGTAAATAACTGACACTAATGCAGACTTCAATTACTACCATAGAGCCCTGAGAGTAAACTGAGGGCACTCTCTGAGTAAAATAACTGACTGTCAGCCACCTACCGGTAAAGTCTTCCACTTTGATGAGAATGCTGGCCCTCTCGCTGGATTTTTTGTCTCTTCCCCACTTTGCGACGGTCTGTACTTGAATGAAATACTTGGTATTCTGTTCGAGCCCGATCAGTTCACACGACGTAGCAGGCTATCAAAAAGTATGAATACAACATATCAGCCACAAGACTTTGTGAATATCACACATTTAATGATATTTGTGAACATGCATGCCTCCTTCACTTGTGGAATTTGAAGTTACTAATAATCACTGCCCCAAAACTAAAACAAAACAGCATCCTTGAAGGATCCTAGACCTGTGTGTATAGTCTGTACATATACCGATCTACTTAAAAAACCATTTTCATTGATGGTTTGTTCCGGTAACGGTGAGTAAGCAGTTCAATATATTACCTTGGAAACCAGATACCTGCTGCCTTTTCCCATTCTTAACCGTCGGATTCCCTGACCACTGACATAAAAAACACCGATATCGGTTAAAACCAACCAAACTACTAACTATAGATTATTCAGAGAGCTACGTGAGAGTTCAACATTCCAAACATATCGTTCTAACTTGAAAAGCAAGACTTACTGCAGCGACTTTTTTCTTATGCTCCTCCAGACCGATATAAATAGGAGAGGCCTCGACTCTCTTGCTCCAGAATACTCGGTATCGGATCAACTCCAAGTCGCCCGGCGGAGGCGGGTCCCAGGAGATGACTACGTTGACCTTCCCCGTAGAAAAGAGGACCGACCGACCCTTCTTCACGTTCTCAGGAGGGCTGGGCTGGGTGGGGTCTGCGTCAGATTAAAACCATGGAAAGTGATTAACCTCTGTCTAGCTGACATACAGGAAGCAGCTGGCAGCTTCATAGCAGGCTGATAATCATTTCATTCCTACAACCGTTCGTACTTTCAACTTTCTTGCAAACACCTTCCGGGCCACCTAACACTTCGGCAACTATATATATGCAGTATTAAGAAGAATACAGTTGGAGGGTCAAATCTATTAATTTCTTCGACAGCCGTAAATTAAAATAGCTGGAAATCGTGGCTATGGTACCGACTATTTTCTTCAGAAGATACTGCCATACAAACAAGAAAGGGTCATAGCATATCAACTTAATAGTTCATAACATCCTGCAAACTGAGATGCAGGCTGCTCAATGCAATCTGCAGGCTGTTCAACGCAGACTGTCGTTAGATGATTATGTACAGTAAATTACTCCCAAAAGAAGGTGTCTGTACTTGCTCAGCTTCTGATTAACAGCATGTTTGTTGCTTCAACATGAACAGAGTAAATACCACATGCTAATGGATGGTTATGAGGAAATTGAGGGGGGGGGGGTTGATGGGGGGTGGAGGGGGGTAGTTGTAGGCTAACTACAGCCTTCTTGTGCTCATTAATCCTATCAAAACCAGCTGACCGAAGAAAGAGAAGCATGATCAATTGTTATCCCACGTCTGCAATATATGATTGATGAAAAGATAAGGGCTAGATCACTACCATATTATAGCCTTAGTTAGTATCACCAATCCAAATCAGCCTTGGCCTACTTACTACCTGCTAAAATGGCAAACCAGTTATTATAAATTGCATCACATGAATACGTTTACTTTAAAAAAATATGGTATCAGCGTTACGATAGGCCAATGCTCAAGGCCATTTGCCTAAGTAAGCCCTACTATGTAAAAAGGACTATAGGATACACTAAGTTAGGATTAGTATTAGGCATAACTGAACTGACGAAAAGAATATACTAAGTAACAGTATAAATCCTCCGTCCGTCCGTGATTCTCTCACAATTATGAGTTGACTATGACAACTTAGCAGCTAGCCTATTATATAACTTATTGTATAAATTTAACGTTAGGTCTACGTAACGCAAGCGAATCAAAATCAGTCGTCTACCCAATTTAGTCGTGAGTCTAGAAGCATTTCTTAGTATTGTCACGTTTATTAACAGAATAACTAAACTTACCTTCGAATTTTTCAATCAAATCTTCCAGGCCTCGGTCCTTTAACGTAATTTTCCATGCCATTGTAGCTAGAGTGATCGCGAACTGTATGTGGCTTGCGCGTGTATGGCCGTGGATGACTAGTATATTTAGTAACGATCAATGACTTCACTTGACAAACTGGTACCAGTTAGGTTGCATTATCTAACTCTGCATCCGTTGATTAACGCTTTGGCAAAAATTACTTGTAATCATGTAAAATGACTAAGTGGACTTTTACTATAATTTTCGGCAATCCTCAATCGCATGAATACGCATACTTTTATGGAATGTTGTGTAATATTTACAAAATGCCATGTACTTTACAACCCGTGATTTACATAAAAATTATTTGACATATTGTTTTCTGTGTGTATATTGTAAAAGCTATTTCTGGTTAACAAGCAGAAGTCTATTGCAATGAAGTCATCGAAACTCAATGCGTTTTGCATTGTGGTTGTACACAGCATTCTTTCACACTGGTAAACGTGATTTCACATCCATGCCAAATCGAATTCATAACTTGTCTTCGTGATTCGTGTCTCCTGGTTTAACATTTGCTCTATAATATAAAATGACATGCAGGGTAACGTTGATGTCGTGCATATGTTTGAATGTTCACATTATTGTGTTACCAATCTATGTATCAGAAATTGGGCTGTGTGTGTGTTTGGATTATTCATTTCATTTATTGAAACCAGACAGTATAAATATAGCATATTTATAAAAAGGATTCACTCGTAAATCAACCAAATGTAGAAATATTTCTAATAGATTCTCAACATTTTGCAATCAAAAGACGAGTTACTCACTACCAACATGAACATATTTAGTAATCAACCATTTGCACAACACTTATCAATTTATTATGATTATCAATATTACCGAGTAAATATATTGTCTTTCATGGTAATAACAAACTCATAAGAAATGCTGGTCGTCATTGACTTCAAGTGAGCAGTAAAGTTTTTTACTGTGGACTAACAGATAAAATAACAAGTTCATTCATGTTTTTTTTTGAGTGGTTTGTTTTATATGTGGTTACAGACTGATTTTTTTAACACCATTACTTTGATTTACACAAGAAACAAAATGGTCACTGTCTACATGAATTTCATTCAAGCATGCGTTTTACAAGTGATTGCTATTACAATTTTGTTAAGACTTTGACCTATGTCTACTAACCTTCTAATACTATCCTACTATCCTTTCATCAATAATGTCAAATGCAACTTTCAGAAACTAAATTTCTTTTGTTTCCAGCAGGAATGTAGTACACCAGTCCAGACCTGAGTCCACGTTTTCGCGGACTTGGTCTTGGATTTGTCTCCGACTAGATGAGACCTAGACTCGGACATGGAAGCGACTGCATACGAGATGGGCGATTGTATTTATTAAAAGTATAGTTCAATTTGTTTCGTATTTTTCTTAAATAAAAAAACACTACAAGGAATTACTACACCAAAGCCTACACTCATGTGATTTACAGTTGAAGGTAAACTGCTATTTGAAAATTAAAGCGAGCTTCTAACTGTTAAGCGATACGAGCATGATTGTCATGGCATAGATAACATTTCCCGTTCTCTTGGTATGGTTGGCTTTTGATTTCCAAAGAGACTCTTTCTAACGTATAGTGTAAGATATTTCATATTATTGGTCCACATACATCTACTGCCACTAATTATGACTAATAACGGTGCCTTTGTCTAAAGGTATTGAATTATTAATACGATTGAGAAAGTCACAGGCATCCCTCTTATGATTTATCCCTGGTCTGCAACCTAGCTAGACGTGGCGACGTTTGGAGCTGTGAGAAACTTATCTAGCATAATTATTTAAGTCTGTTTAGCCTCTCACAATGTAAGCTAATACCAATTGTACCAATGTCATGTTCCACTCCATATTATTAACAATACCTTTCCTTAAACTCGGAATACGTGTAATATAGGACTGGGAGCTACTAGGCTCAACTACATGTGCCCTAATTAACACACAACAACAAATTATAGTCACCAAATATTTGGTAATGTGTATACTTTATCATTCATTGCTATTATTTTGAGTCTTCCGTGTGACTAAAGTGTCGTATTACACATTCCTATCTTATTATGAACATAGGAATTTGTATTTTGATTTTTGGTCGATGCCATGGATCCGGTGGTCCCATCCTTACTACTGGAATGAAGTCCTTGATTGCTGCATACGCTGATAATAAATATGCGCATCAAGGCGACTATACAGTATATCAGTCCACTGTGAACTATAAGCTTGATGACGTGGACTTATATAGGCTATGAACATACTATATTAGGTTATAGGATACAGTTAGGAAAACAGAAAGGATTGTTAACTTACATGTTTGCTTGTCCAGATATCAAAATAAATGGAAACCTCTCACACACGGGCAGTATCTTCGAGAATACTTTCTTGCGTCGAAGCTATATCTCTCTTCGTCAGCTCTGGAGCAAGAAACTCGCTGGCTTGAACAGACCTGGCGAAGGCTACATGTTGTTTGTGCCTCAAAGAATTGAGACACACCCTTTGTAAATAATCTATAACTGTGTTATGTGCATGCAGTATGATCGTGCTAGCAGGAAGATATTGATTACGGCAACAGGCGTACAAGATTGAACACTCGGGAAATTCCGTATTATAAATATGAGGGCACCATGGTACGAGCAGGAGAGAGTAAATTATATACTGCACTGAAACTGTAAGTCTAAAGTTACATTCCCACCTAGCTGAAGACAATGTTTTCATGTTGGATAAAGGTTGATATTCAGTTGAAACAAAATATCGTGTAATAAGGATGCACAACAATGTGGATGATGTTGATATTATAATTATTATTCATGTAATTAAAGGGAATGCTGAATTTTCTAGCTATGTATTTCTTGTTTAGCAAGTGAACAGAGAATTTTGCTATCAGCGATGAAATAGACAATACTGCCCCCAAAACTATATATCAAAACTGTATGCGGATTGTCGAGCCCAACGTTGTTTACATCATAAAAAGGAGGGCAACCCATGGAGTTGCATATCTCATCGCCAGCAAACAATGATATCAAATGAACAAATTCATTATTAGCTACGCAATCTGACAATACCGTACTGGCGGTTAACATGACTATAGTTATGTTGTGAACGTAACAATGAACAAAGCTAGACTGGGAGTCCTGACACCAGTATCATACTTTTACACTTGCACTTTACACTTTTTAACAGTGATCAAATTATTGTGAAATTTGCATATTCGTTTGTTCATTTTAACACTTTTAACACTAGGGAGATTACCACTCATTGTCAATCAGTGAAATCAAATGCCATGTGAAGGTAATTATACATTGACTAGGTCGACTCTCTCCTCTTGACATTTAACCATGTGACTTTTGACCTTAACAACATAGCCTTCTTCATACATTATAGTTCGTACAACACTACACAACAGAACGCATACCATCACATCAAAACACAATCGCACGCTTCCTATCGTTTTAAGTGACATGACTCAACCAAAACCTTAAATATCTTTAATTGAAATTGAGAATATATATATACTCACAGATTGCCATAAAAAGTATTGTAGAGCCACTAAATCACACATAGTTAAGAACAAGATTGCTGCATTTGTAACTTTAACATTCTCTACGCGCAAATAATAAAGCTAAACATATTTTGTTAGACTCCTGCATTTTTAATATCTTGAAAAACTCGTTTGACATTGGTTTAAAGAATCAATCTTTGCAAATGAAACACCAAATAGTTATCCTTAAGCTACGATAAACGCATATACTTACACCCCAACTTCACAACGACTGTAGTGCATTCTAGCAGATCCAAGTCCGAGTCCACACATGAAATGGACTCGAGTATTACATCACTGGTACGTTTCATGAGTTATTTCACAGTATTTGGTCACAGCTTGGTATTGCCTTTGTCAGAGAGGCTGTAAAAGGGTTCGAATGTATGTTTTCTAGCAACACATGTTAGAATTGGACAATAACAACAATACATTCAATCTATATTTGTGTTTCTATAATAAATGTACAGTTGTTACCTTATTAGAACAGATGTTGATCCTTCTATCCAATAGACAACATAATGATTGCTCCATCCACCGCTTTTGGCAGGCAAAACCCTAAAATAGAAACTTGGTATGTCTTGTCGAGTATTATTCACGAAGGACCCTAGAGGAACTATGGGCCCTCTTGACCTTGAGACAATTGGCCTGGGAAACTCCGGTCACTTTGGTCCTCGCCTCATCTTCTTATTGGGTAATCCGGCACTGCTAATAAGCCTGTAATACCTTCACGGCAGTCACTCGTAGAGGAATGACCCCGATTTGCATAAATATTATTACGTAACCTGCCAGTCATCAGGACTGTTGAGATCATAAATGAATGATTAAGACTGATAATCGCAAACCTTTGGGACCAAGAAACAGTAAAGCATATATGTTTTTTATGCACAGAACTGCCCATTAAACACAGTCTAGTAAAAAAATTGCATGAAAGACAAAGAAGAAGCAAATTTTATATGAGGAAGGCTACTCTAATTTGTGTTAAAATGATAAATCTCAACCGTTCTCATTTTAAATTAAAAAAAATCCACCTATGAAACATAAGTCAATAGTCGAATAAATTATGAGACTATACACGATTATAACGTAAATACGAAAAAAATTACTTAAGCGTCACTTAGTGCACCAGTTTGTGATAATGACGGAATTGTGACGGAATCCAAAATTTCTTCGTCATCCAAAGGAGAGAGAGAGAACTGTAAAAGAAATTGTTGTGTCCCTTGTATGTATATTCATCATTATAATTCAGTTGAAGCTTGTTGTCTGCTTCCCAAAATGACCTAATAGCCAAAACGTCTTCTCAAATCCTTTTCCCTGAAAGGAGAAAATTTATATATACGGGAATAAAAATATGTTAGTTTAACCGTATCCGCAAGTTTCAATTTAACTTTCATGAAGTATTAATCAATCTCAATTAATTAATATATATTTGATTCGTTCCCATTAAATTCGAAGTAGAAATATTTCACATGTAAAATGTGTGACGTCACCATACAGGCATTGTCGGTCTTAAAGGTCATATCGTGCCATAAGTCGCCGTTATCTGTCGTGACCTCAGAGGGAAATTCCAATAAAGAAATTCTGATCAATAAGACTAAACTTAGGGGTTATTCAGACTGATACGGTAATGTTAGTTAGTTCCGGTCACAATCGATTCGTGTGAATACAATATAATCAATATAAAACCAAATCATCATGTTTTTTTTCGTTTCTTTTGTCCTCTCTTCTTTGACGGCGGAACTTGGGTTTTCGTTCAGTCTGTTGCATGATGCTTTCATCCAAATTGTTATAAAAGGCTAATCTCTCTCCCCCCCCTTTCTTTTGCAGTGGTCGGATTTAGCGCATCAAGACTAGATTAGGCAGGGTAAGTATACCTCCTTGATGCAGATAATCACAATGTCGTTATCACCTTGTGCGTTCCATCAGCTATTCATTAAAGTGTGCAGGAACTTATCTGCTATATTGTTATTCAAATTAACAGCCATAATGCCATACAGGCAGAAGAAAACTGGTTTATCTGATATATCGATGCACTGTAGGCCTACACATGCGGGCCTGTATGTGTACATTAGAGGGCTTTCAGTATATAGCCTTTATAAGCAGACGACAACTTAACCACTATACCTATTATCAATGCGCACAATTCGCACTCGTGTAAAATATTCGTAAGGAAATTTGCCATTGCAAAATATTATTTGGTTTCGAACTGAAAAACGAAACAATATATATTTTCGATACCCACATTATCGTAATTCGGAACTAAATAAATCATTTTCTTGCGTTCTTTGAGGCTGACTGGATTCGTAAAGGAATAAAATACAGGATTTTCGGAACTAAATGAAGGATTCGCGGAACTCAATACAGGATTTTTTGGACTAAATAAGGATTTTCGGAACTCGATACAGGATTTTCGGAACTATATAAATTATTTTCGGAACTAAATAAATGATTTTCGGAACTACATAAATCATTTTCGGAACTAAATAAGGATTTTCGGAACTACTTAAGGATTTTCGGAACTACTTCATGATTTCCGGAAATAAATACAGGATTTTTGGAGCTAAATACAGGATTTGCGGAACTAAATAAAGGATTTCGGAACTAAATACAGGATTTTTGGAACAAAATGCACGTTTTCTTGGAACTGAATACATGATTTTGTTGTTTTTTTGGAGTGATTGAGAGTATGACGGAACTTGCGTAGATCACTGACCTGAACGGGATTCCCATACGCCGTACTGAACACAACAATCAAACGGCGCCATTTTAAATACCCTTGCCTTGGATACTTTCAAGGGATATATTTATTTCCAATCTTAAGTTGTGTCGGAATCTATCTGTCCATCGTGGTGATCGACTGATCGTTTACTTCGCCGGTTCGTGGTAAGTATCTAGGGACAGTAAGGGGACCGTGGGGAAGGAAGGGAACAGATGAAGAAGAAAAACCGTGAGTACACTTTTTATTCATCTACATGTTCCGGATTGTCTTACTAACACCAGACGAGTTGCACTCGAAAAATGTTATTGACATACATTGAGACCCATTTAAATAATGTATTCAACGGATACAAAACAACCTTAATAACTAAAATCCCAACAAGTTATTATAACTTTTATTTGTAATTCCAAATAATTACGTATGGGCAAGTTAAGCCGTTTATTCTATCGATGAAAAAAAATATGTGCTTAAATTTCGGACTAAATGAAACATATCTACCAAATGGGAAACTTAACTAGTTTAATCGATACAAAACTTGCCTAATTACTCAATCCACTCCCATTACGAAACTTCATTAACTTAGCTTACGGAGAAGTGAATCAACATAACCAGCGATTATAAGAAATCTGACATTTCATTCTCCTTTTTAGAGTGAACAATATTTAGTCTATCCATCTGTACCTTGATTTCAATCTCTCCAGGTTCTTCAAATTTGAAGACCACGAAAGTAAATCCATTATTTTCTTTGCCTCGTATCTCACTTGTATCTTTATTACTGATGATAAAAGCGTAAACATACTTATGAAAGTATGTCAGTGGAGTACAAGTATTTCACCAAATTTTTCACACAGTGCCTCGCTGGGAAATATCCAAAAGAAATGTTTTTCTCTGCATAGGATATATGCGTAGGAAGTGTGTTCTTTTGTTCATGGAAAGGCACTAAAACTATCAAATGATAGTTTGGTATATTTACTATGCATAATCATGCTATTTTCGATTGCTGGTGTGCATGGTTGTAAAGTGGATGCCATAGTTTCTTTATTACAATCATTTTAAACTCGGACATCAGCTTGTTTGTTTTTATTGTTTTTCAACCACAAACACTACCTCGGCATTCCACCACACCTTATCTCCCCTTCTCGAAAAAGTATGGCTTAGATATAATTTAAAACGTGCGCATTTGATGCACAAGTGCATCAAATGCAAAATAAATGCAAACGGAAGCTCACGAAAGGTCCGTGTATTTATATGTACAAACGCACAACCGCATAGTTACATACCTGCCAAATTCGATCCATTCTCGATGCGGTATCGACAGTATCGCCAAAAGACAATACCGAGGCGTTCTGGAACCGGTTACACCAGCTACAACCGATCCTGAAAATGAAACCGTGTCAAATTCAATGCTATGTGCACTTTTCGATGATGTAAATATACAGTAAGTTATTAACTTACCAAAACGATGTTTAAGGCTTGTTACAAATTGTTTCTATTTATGTAATGTAGGCTTAGTAATGGTCTTTTGTTGTTGTGTATATATTCATAGATAATTCTGTAATGTTAGCCACAGGCTGAATATATTCATAGACACATCTGTTATGTATAGGTATTGTAGGCCACATATATTCAGTTAGAAATATCTGTTATTTTAGTGTTGTAGCCCAGATATTCATAGATACATCTTATATGTTAGTGTTGCATGCCACATATATTCATAGATACATATGTTATAATAGTGTTGTAGGCCACATATGTTCATAGATACATATTAAATGTCAAGGCTGTAGGCCACATACTGTATGTTCATAGATACATCTGATGTGTAAGTATTGTAGGCCAGATACTCATAGATACATATGTAATGTTAGTGTTGTAGGCCACAGATATTCATAGCTACATCTGTCATCATAGTGTTGTAGGCCACAGATATTCATGTATATACCTGTCATGTTAATATTTTAGGCAACAGATATTCATAGATATATCTGTAATGTTAGTGCTATAGGCCACAGATATTCATAGATATATGTTATGTTAGTGTTGTAAGCCACATATATTTACAGATATATCTTTTTTTTGTTAGTGTTGTAGGCCACATATATTCATAGATACATCTTTTATGTTAGTGTTGAAGGCCACAAATATTCATAGATATATATGTTATTTTAGTGTTACAGGCCACATATATACATAGACATATCTGTTATGTCAGTGTTGTAGGCCAAAGATATGGGTAGGTATATCTGTCATTTTAGTGTTGGAGGCCATTAATTCATAGATATATCTGTAACGTAAATGTTGAAGGCCACAGATATTCATAGATATATTTTTGTATGCTAGTGAGTGTTGTAGGTCACAGATATTCATGGATTCATTTATTATGTGAGTGTTGCAGGCCATGTATATTGATAGATACATATATCATTTAAGTGTTGCAGGCCATATGTATTCATAGAAACATATGGTAATGTGAGTGTTGCAGGCCACATATATTCATAGATGCATTTATTATGTTAGTATTGTAGGCCATATATATTCATATACATTTATTATGTGAGTGTTGTAGGCCACTGATATTCACAAATACATCTGTTATATAGGTTTTATAAACCATATATTATAGATACATCTGAAATGTATATCTTGTATATTCATGTAAATGTGTTTCGCACAGGAATGCATAGATTAATCCGTTATGGAAGTCATGTAAGCCACAGATATTCATAAATAAGTGAACTAATTTAGTTTTGTAAGCCACAGATATTCATAGATTAATCCTATTCGTAAGTATCCTTATTCACATATACCTATAGATTAACTGATATGCAAGCCATTCGCCATACAGATGCTTTGGAAAAACACCTTACTGCCAGGGTCCATAGTGCCAGAAGGGTGCGAGAAGCCATTCAGAGAGTCCGCTCACTTTCCAGATCATCTACTGTGGCAGGGAAGGACAAAAAGGGACGAGATTGCGACAACAAGCTCCCCCTGGTTGTTACTTTCCACCCAAATCTCCCCCCTCTTCAGCAAATCACCTCTAACAACCACAACATTCTCCTCACTTCAGATAGACTCCAACGAGCCGTCCCTGAAAA
>JAAAKB020153528.1:0-12295 GCA_010014835.2 Apostichopus leukothele | reverse complement strand
TACTGCGGTATGTACTTTTCTTTAGGTGTTCAGCTAGACTGCCAGAAAAAGAGACGTTTAGCATGAAGCGTTCTGATTTCGCACGACAATATTCAGACATATAGAACATGCTTTCCACTGTCGTCTGCGTGGATACTTTATGACACAAAATCATGACGTCAGAAGGCAAGCCGGCCAATAATTTATTGACTGACCGAAATAGAGGAGAATTTGAATAAGTCTTAGAAATTTCTATACAACTGAGTTAGGAACAAGGTTTAATTAGTGGACATTGTATAGAAGAAAAATATAAGAAATCAATTTGATACCATTT
The DNA here is from genome assembly GCA_010014835.2 of Apostichopus leukothele. NCBI lineage: Eukaryota > Metazoa > Echinodermata > Holothuroidea > Aspidochirotida > Stichopodidae > Apostichopus > Apostichopus leukothele. The sequence continues at coordinate 11,982 of JAAAKB020153528.1, read as the reverse complement.
AAACAATGGAATAGAGACATAATTAACATTAGTGGCAAAATTTGGAAAGTTTAGAATATATGGTGACGTCGAATCGACGCAGACCTGAATGAAAGCAAATGTAAACAACTGTGACGATTGATCGCTGAAGGATGTGCTTAAAACTTCAATGGCGCCATCAAATGAGCGACACGGATTTATTTTTCAAAAATATGTCACCTTAAGTTAAAAAAAAAAGACTTCTCATAGTGACATAAAAAATCTTAATACATCAGATGAATTAATTGAATTGAACTGAAAGCGACTTTCTTCGTTATACAATAGATATCAATATCGTACTATAGACTGCGTCTTTGCGACGCATGCACGTTGGACATTCTCATTCACAGCTTGTTGCAGTTAGAAAAAACTTGGTCACACCCTTGAAGTTAGACGCTTGCACGTAAATTTGGACATTCTCATTCATAGTTTGTCGCGATTAGACCTGGAACCACGGGTCACACCCCTGCAGTTAGACACATGCGCATTGGACCATCTCATTTATAGCTTGTCGCAGTTAGAAAAACCCCTGGCCCCACCCCCTGAAGTTAGACGCTTGCACGTTAATTGGACATTCTCATTCATAGCTTGTCGCAATTAGAACTGGAACCACGGGTCACACCCCTGAAATAAGACACATGCGCGTTGGACCATCGTATTCATAGCTTGTCGAAAAATAGAAGGAACCGCGGGTCACGTCCCTGAAGCTATAGACGCATGCACTTTGGAAAACTTGTTCAACTTGCTAGTAGCAATTAGAAAGAACTATACTGGTCACACACACCCTTAAAGTTTGAACACACGATTTCCCTCGAACCACCTGTGCACTAAATTCATGAAACCCAACTCACTACGTCTCCTTCACACGTTGGGCCTCAGCTTCAATGCACATGCATGTAGCACTGAGGACTTGCGCGTAGCTGCACTAGATTTATGTTAACCACAGTAAGTAAATTGAGCTAATTACATTTCAAAACTCTAATGGCAGTTTTTCTGTAATTTCGGTTCATTAGCGGGTAAATGGTAGGATTTCACCAACAGTTACAATAAACGGCGAAAGAAGTCCAAAATTCAAACGGAGCACTCGCCTTGAACTCTGGTTGATTGGCATCCATCATAAGACGCGCAACGCAAGGAGTCCACGCAGTAAATAAAGCGCACGTAATCAGAAGTACCGTCCGTATACCTCGAATATCAAATGCGGAGCTCAGTCGACCTCTGCGAGCAGAAACAGCATTAGCATATGTGGTAGGATTAGCTACGCTGTTTGATCCAACATAGAATATTGTCGTGCCATTTTCAAGGTTACTAATAGTCACCGCACTTTGTTGAATTTTGTGTCTCTTTCCGCTGATGTTTGCACGCAATTATTAACAAATAAATATTGTTATACATATCAAAGTAAGCAAGAAAAACCAGGCAATTGAATACAACAGAGTACTATAGTCTTATCAGTTGCTTGAACTATACGACAATACAAACTGTTTTGATTAAAGGAAGCTGAACGGAATGGATACACCCACGCTGCCGGTATGAGGAGCACCAGTAAGACCTGTGACAAGTCTCGGATATCGATGAGGTCTCGAAATGAGCAGAATCCGGCCGAGGCTTATACAACCGACGAGGACAAGAGACGAGATAGCAAAGTAAGAAGTGATCGGCAAAGCAAAATGACAGAACATTGGATAAAGTGTTGGTAAAGTGGTCCACAAGGCAAAGATATCGAATAACAGACCTGGGTGCCTGTTTCACAAAGCACTAAGTCGCGTCTTAGTGGTCTTAAGACGCATCTTAGTGTAAGTCGAGTCCGCACAGCACTAAGTCCTGTGTGCGTAAGTCGAGTTTTGTGAAACAGGCCCCTGATACCACAGCGCAAGTATCAGTAACTGCCATGAAACTGGTAATTATGCCTGTAGCTTGAGCAAAACACTCATGATTTTTTTCTTACGACTATCAAGTTCAGTAAAACCGACAATGCAGCATTGGTCGTCATCAAGCCAAAACGCGTAACACTGCGAAATCCAACCCAATATGTCGCGTTCATTTCCATATCTGGTTTGTTATGCGGTTGCTTTCTCCAATAAATGGATACAGATATTCCTATATGACGAAAACACAAATTATTTTGCAAAATATAGCAATTAGCAAACAATCCTCTGAAATTTGTTCTTTTCGTATGTAAAAATTGATTATTTTGTCAAGAACGTCATAAAACAAATGCATTCCTTTTCGTCAAGTTAGACTTGTAGTATCATGTAGTATATAATATGAAAAGAAACGGGCTCTATTCCTTCCACTTGAAAAAACCAGGCTGATTGAATTCACAAATTTCGTTTAAAACGTTTTACACATCAATTAAAATGACGTTGTATGCAGTTAGAATGGTAGTCTATACTTAGCCTATAAAGGCACGCACAGTTGACCAAAGTACTGATATTGTATGTTTTTATTCATAACTATAAATTTCAATAATGATCATTATTAAAGACATTCGATGCCGCGTTTAAGTGGTTCCAGCTGAGTTTCTCTACATTAACGTTGGATTTTCCAGGCAATTTAACGATAAACATGATTTTTTTTTTGTCTCGTTTAGTTTAACGTACTTTTTCCACGACTCAGACGTTATCTTTCAATTATCTTAGTCGTTGTTGACATTCGTTCAGCATATTTCTGTTCATAGCGCTCTGTACTTTTTTTTTTTTTTGCAAACGTAAGTAATATCTAAATGCAAATGCAAATCGTTTATACAAGTACACAATTGGTAACACGTTTCAATTGAAGTGTTTCGCAAATCTCGAAGCGTTTTCTCCTTATACATATCAGGTTTATTTATGGACAAGTATATTGTAATTTTTCACTTTATTGTTAGATTAAACACAATTTCGTCCACTCTGGATGTGAATTGAATACTTAATTGGGAACATGTTATTCGAAATCACGGAGACGTCACTTATTTAATTAAATACGGATGGCTGGTGGAAACTGCATATTTGCTATTATTTTCATTCCAGAATATAATTCATGAAATATTTTCAAGAAAAACAGACCCACACACACACAAACGCGTAATTGTGTAATGTGCCTTTTTTTGATGGTTCTTTCTGTTCATTTAATGGATTAATTTGTTTATTTCATGTGTGTGCGTGTGCGTGTCTAACCTATTTTTTTCTTTGCATAAAAGCCGCCAAACGGGATAGCTAAAAGATCTGAATCTAATCATGAAAACCATCGTTAACTCAGTTGACTTTATTAGTTCTTGCAGTTTTGTGTTATGATTTGAAAATTTAGTATAAGGATCATAGTAGGCCTATATACGGGCGGTTATTATTGATCAAATCGCTGAAGCAACTGCCATACACTTTCAGCCGAAATTATCGACAGCATATACGTGTTATTTTGTACATAGAAGTCATCATGTCGATTTCATATTCATTTAATACTGCAACCATGGTTACGCCATCCTTGACAACCGGACAGGTATCGCATTGGATAGGATTACCTCAAATTTTGAGGGCTACCAGTGTAACAATAACAGGACTTTTGAGCATCATCTTTAATACGGTTAACTTGATTATTCTTCGAAGAGCACCCCAGTCATTTGGAGACACTACTTCTCTTATTTTAATGTTCATGGCTATCGTTGACATTAGCGCAGGATTTTCGGTGATAATTGTTGATAATACCGAGAATTTGACGGACATTCCTGTCAATTTTCCATTATTTTGTTCGGTTGCCTTTCCATTGAAGGGGTTCTTCGTTTTTTATTCATTGTCGCTGCTAGGTATTCTCAACCTAGACAGGATAATACTAGTAATTCGACCTTTAAAATATTTTATCATCGTCACGAAGTATCGTGTTGTGGCGGCTTTGGCATTGGCCTCCATTTTACCGGTCTTTATTGCAGTGAATGTTACCACTACCGAATTTTCCGTACGGAACCGTTATTGTAGATTGCGGTCGACTGCTGACGATCCCAACGCTACTAATGACGTCATCATCTCCATCGTAGCGGTCTTTATTTTATTCGAGGTACTGTTTATCACATACGCCAACATTCAGCTTCTGTATATCGCCTGTCGTCAGGGGGCTAAAATGAGATCGAGTACCGTCGCCTCCGCCACTAGTGTGACAGGGTATTCGAATACCACAGCTGGGAGAACAGACTCTGAGGGTAACGAGCAGCCCGTCGCAATGAACATCGTCAACACATCGAACCAAAGACCACAACGCAAACCGTTAGACCTGAAGGGACTAAGAACAGTTTGTATAGTCACTGTCGCGCTTTATATCGCGGCTGCTCCTTACTTCGTGAGACTGTTGCTAAACGTTTTCGACGACAGTTACGTCACGGACCCCGTCTTTGAGTTTTGTGGGTATTTAGCAGGCTACAGTAATAGCTGGTGGAATCCTGTCATTTATCTGCTTATGAATTCTTCATACAGACATACTGCTAAGAGATTATTCAAGGATTTGTGATAAAAACTATTTAAAAAAAAACGGATATATTTAACATTTAAAAAGTGAGTATTGACCAGTCCTTCTTAGAAGGCTGTTGATGTGGGGGGGTTGCGGGTGGTTCATTTTATCACAGAAAAGTGAGTGGGCGAAGAACATCTTGCAATTGTAAAGATGTGTTTATTGCTGGTTTAGATGTACACTTATGTTCAATTGGTGCGTCATAAAAAGAAATCTAGGGGACTGTTTGAAACTGTTCGACTTTTGATAAATTGATAAAATCATTTTCGAGACAAATTGATAGGGCGACCATTTGTATTGATCCGAGACTGACATTTCTATGGTATTTGAACAGTGTTCATGCTCTTTTTAAATTTTTAACTGGAGTAGTTAATCGTTAAACTATTAATTGTACCATCCGGTCATTTGTCATGACAGTACCGTAGTGATTTTAGTTCTCTCTCTCTCTAAAAGTGTGGTATCTCTCCTGTTGATTACAAGACACCGCGATTAGTTCGCTCATTGTAACTAATACCAAATACTAAGTTGCACCTAATGAACGCCGGCAGCGACGTATCCAGGATTTCTTGTAGGTAGTCTCGATGAACACGGAGATTAATATCGAAATATTAGTGCATAAGAAGAACATAGTTAAAAATTAAGGAATGCCTGCGAGCAAAGCAAGCTTATTGGTATCCGTTATGTACCTTGTCTTGGGCATAATTGTTGTCGTCAGCTATTTCAAAAATAATGTCAGAGAAGCCCATCCCCCGGCCCCAACAGGCCCCTCCCCTGGTGGAGTTATTACCAGCACGTAATACCTATAACGTCTGGATGCACGGAGACAGGTACCGTAGCCCACAACTTCACTTATTGACAGAGGCGTAATATCTGCAGGGGCTTGAAAGGGAAGTAGACCACCGGACCATCAAGAGATCGTGCCTACAAACAAACGCTGCACAGGGCACATTGCATTCAAAAGTGACAGATTCAATATCATCAAGCAGATGTGGGAAGCGAACTTCATTGCGCTAGTTCGGTTATGTTAAAGAAACTACACACATGCTACTATATAGCTAACCATAGGCTGAGCGTAATATGTGTTAGGACTGGTACTATAGCGTTAGGCCTAGACTATCACTTGGTGCTATACGGCAGTTATGGACTCCTGGGTAGGGGTACTCCACCACAACCTTTTTCTTTCTGGTAAAGACAATGTATGACACTTGGGGAGTTTATTCTGAAAATTGTGCAGTATGTTCTATTGGTGCCCGTTGAGCTTAAGTTTAGCTAAATTTTTCTATGAGTGGGGAGGCGTGGGGGTTGAGTCGTATATATCTTAAAGAATCCCCCTACCATTGAACATGTATGACATCCCTATTCCAAAGACTTAAAGATGGTGGTCTTAAAGTATAGAGTGGTTTGAAGAGGTGACCTCTTTGGATAATCTATAGCTCATTTTGGGGGGGGGGGGATCATCCTAGGTCCCCCATTATCCCACCATCAAATGGAATCACGGCAGACATCCAGCTTATTTTATTGGTATCCATATCAGGCACCTTGATACACGTGTGTATTGGTTACCTTCCCAGCTATGCTAAGCCCCCGGTCGGCTTCAGGTCTATAACCAGAGTTTTCAATACGACGGTGCAGTAGGTGCAAGCGTGTGATCGCAATTGTATACGTATGCCAAAAAAATAGCACTTGGTAAAACAACGAGGTTTAAAAAAGTTGACGGATTTAATGCAAACCTTAAAAGGCTAATGAAAATCATGTCGTCATGGAAATTCCTCATAAGCGATAAATATAACCCTTGAGTTATAATAAGTTATGAATATAATTGAAACATATATGAATTAGCTTTCTTGTTTTCATTTCCTTTGGTCATCCTTGACAGTTCATGTACCAACAAGTTCTAGGTAGTTTAGGTAGTGCTTGTTTGTTATATAAATATGGTTCAAGAGGAAAAGATATCACGTTTCACACCCTTTTCTTGATTTGCGTCGGTTACCTGTCCCTGAGAGAAGTTTATTTAATATCATGATAATGGTTTATAAATGTCTAAATGGCTCTGCGTCCATTTAATTAAGCAATTATATCGTTAATTCCACTTTCTCCACAGCCATTGTTCTCGAACCGAAAACTTATACTAAGTGGGTGATCGTTCATTTGCCAAATGTGGCCCTAAATTATGAACCCCCACCCCCCCCTCCCCCACTAGACCTCCGCGTCCGTCCTACAATTGGTTCTTTTTAAAAGACGAAACATTTTCTCTTTCATTATTGCGATGAATACTTCTTTAAGTAAAACATCAACGTGTACGTCTTGTGTTGTCCACCAGGTAGTGTTTGTGCATAAACCTTTCGTTCAGTCATTTATTCATTCATTCAATTGCGTATCTGGTAACATTATTTTTACTAATTTTTGCATAGTCAGGGTAGCCCCTGAGGTTTCCTGTTTTATAAAGTCACACCCACGTCAGGGAAATATCAGGAGAACAATAAATGCATCTATAAAGCCCAGATATATGTATATGTAAATTTAATGGTATAGAGAAAATTGTTCGGAAGTGCTTAAACAGCGTTTTACGTTCGGCCGGTAATTGCATCATAGCTACCAAGCGTTAAGCAATCTTATTTTAGATTACAATAAACTTAGCACCGAATACTGAGCTTCTCGGACGAAGGGCCTCGGGAGAAATAAGATAATGACAAACACTACCGAAAATAGTAATAACTGCTTGCACTCACAGTTTGCTTAATATTTCGACTATGTCGTTCGTCTTAGCAAAATTATGATATATGTAGATTCAAAACTTTTGACTGAAAGTACCATCCAATGGAAGTCTTTGTCAGCAAACTTTGAATGAAATAAAAATCGTTTTCTTATAGTAATGACAATATAGCAACCTACAATCATGATTCCGTTTGTTATTAAAATGCCTTAATTATCAGAAGCCTTCATTGCCTCACATTTAAGAGAATGAAACTTTGTACTTGGCCTTGGTATGATTTGTTCCATGGAACCGCCACCCTCTGTTTTGACCACGATAACCCCGCTAACACATTCTGCTAACTTAATTCGTCGGAGAAGCAGCTTGGCAGTACGACAACGACCACTAACACGCCATGTGGCACGTCTGTTTCGCTGCCGAAAATATGTACGGTTTGCTAAGGTACCGATAGTCCTGCCCTCTCTTTGTCCTTCCAAACATGAAGGTGAAAGGGAAGCCGGTGGTTTTTCCATAAACTCGAAGGTACTCTGATCCCTGGCTGTTTGAGATTGCTTTTCATCTGCAAACTCTTCATCTGGATGACGATCAACCGTCGTCTCCAAATCTGCGCCACTATTAGAACATGAAACTGAATTCACATTTGATGGGTATTGCGGTGAAATTTTAATGTTCGAGATATCCCATTCGCTTGCGATATCAGCGGTGATTATTTCTTTATCGTCGGTGTCAAACATGTTCGTATTCTCTTCTTCATTCTGTTCGTCTTCTTCTAACTCTTTCCCTTTCTCTTCCTGTTCCTGTTCCTCTTCCTGTTCCTGTTCCTGTTCCTGTTCCTGTTCCTCTTCCCCTTCCCCTTCCCCTACCCCTTCCCCTTCCTCTTCCGCTTCCTCTCGCACTTCCTGCTCCATCTCTTCATCTACCACTTTCATTTCATCTTCTTTCTCTTCATCTTCCCCGTCCGAAGGTTCATAGATAGATTCATCGTCACTGAAAGACGAAAGTGATTCATCTTCTGAAGTCTCTTCCCTAGGGAAGTACGTTGGAATGACTTTATTGCGAGTAGACCGACGCTTAGGCATTCCCATTGCACCGGCCTCTGTAGCGAATTGCATGAAACGACAACTCTCATCATATGTGAATCTACCACCATCTGTTTGTTCCTCCATTCGTGCAATATTGGAATCTGAAAAGGAAACTTCCTTTTGCTTACGGTTTGTAGACAGGTTTGGTTGTCCATTTCCCTCTACGCAAGTTCGCCCAGAGTCACGACACTGGACCTTTTTCTGAGAACTTAAAGGTATTGACCTCTCCAAGTTACTTCCTTGGTCTTGTGTAGGGTCTCCTGTGGGGTTTTCGGTTTCACAATCCAAATATTCACCGTCAGCTTTTGTCGGCGTACTTCCGTCACATGAGTCTTTTTTAGAGCCTAATGTCACTGAAGGAGCAGAGCTTGGACGAGTATTATTAACCACTGGCTGATAAACTAAACCCTCCTCACACATTGGGGCATCATGAATCTCTAGATGATGAGCTCGGAGGCCTCTGATAGTTCGATATTCAAGCGTGCATGTTGGACATTTTATCAAAACCTCTTTAGCTTCTTTGCCGGACTTTTCATGCAATCTTTGGTGTCTATTGAGGTCCCTTTTACTTCTGTAAAGATTGTCACATTGATCACAGTTAAGAAGTTTTTCTCCATCCCTGTGGGTCTTTAAATGACGAATCCTTGAATATTGTTGAGAAAAAGCCAGGCTACACTTGGGACATTTATATGGGAGCTCTCCTGTGTGAATTCTACGATGGACTGTTAAAGCAGCTGGGTGTTCGAATTTTTTATCACAAAAATTACAAGTGAACGTTTCATTTCGATGTCGTCTCTCGTGGCGTTCTCTGAGGGCACGACTGCTAAGTCTTTCGAAGCATATTCTACATTTAGGGAAATCTTCCGGTTTGTGCCAACTTTTATGAGCCAGCATCTCGTCTCTTGTTTCAAATTTCTTGGTACAAACTCCACATGTCGACATAAATTTCTTATGACCCTCATGAATCTGTTGCTCGTGTTTCCTCCGGTTACGTCGAACTCGAAAAACTTTCTCGCAGTTTGGGTAGGAACATTTTAAACATGCTTCCGCATGAATTTTAGAGTGCTGTTGGAGTTTATGTTTGTGAGTGAAGCCCTTACCGCACTCTTTGCACTTTACGTCAGGCTTTACGGATGTACAGTGTACAAACCTCATGTGATTTTTGTAGACAATCCGGGTAAAAAGCTTCCCACATATTGGACATAAACAATCCTTTGGACCTGGCGGTTTCTTTTTAGTGAGTCTCCTTACATAGTCTTCCATTTGTTCATCATCATTTTTCTCCAAATTGTGGCTAGTGGGTTTCTTGTGACCACCTGTTGAGAAATCAGCGTCCGAAAAGTCAATTGTTTCTTCAGAATTTTCTTGATTAATCAAGAGTTTTCGATAGTCTCTAAAGATCCGATCGATATCGGTATCGTTCACGTCATCGGCTGTTATCATCTCGGTGGATGATGATAAATTATCCTTCTCTTTATCAACCTCTTGATAACCATTTAGTTGCTCTATCATGTTCTTCAGATCCTCTTCAATGGCATCATCGTTTGTTTGGTCGATACCCTTGGAATACTCGTGCTTGGGTTTCAGATCCTCTTCATTAGCATCATCGTTTGTATGGTCGATACCCTTGGAATACTCGTGCTTGGGTTTCAGATCCTCTTCAATAACATCATCGTTTGTATGGTCGATACCCTTTAAAGAATACTCGTGCTTGGGTTTCCGATAGTGTCTCGATACCGTCACCTCGATACCGACATTGTTTACGACATTGTCTTTGAACTTCTCCGTAGATGATGAATTATTCGTCTCTTTACCAATTGGCTGACCATTTAGTTGCTCAATCATCCTCTCTAAATCTTCGTCAATACCATCGTCGTTAGTATGGTTGATACCGCTAGAACGCTCGTCACTGGGTTTCCCATGGTCTCTCAACAGTTGATCCATTACTGCAGCGCCTGTGACGTTCTCCGTAGATAATGAATTATCCTTCAATTTATCAATTGAGTTTCCATTAAGTTGGTCAATCATGCTCTCCGAATCATCCTCAATATCGTTAACATTTGAATGGTTCGCTTCCATGTTACCGTTGGAAGTCGCATCATCGACAACATTGTGATAATCTTTACGGGTTGTGCCTAGGACATAACATTGTTGTTGGTTATCAGTTTGGGAACCATTGTCAAAGATTAGTAAGGACACTATCAGTGTTTTTCCCTCCCTGAAATTGTAGTCATAGTAACTGCTAATTTTTTTCTCGATTTTCCCTATTTCAGTTAATTTTAATGCCTGTAGTCAATACTTGTAGTCTTGTAAAATATCGTACTGTGTTTTCTGGAATTCGTATTTCGGCCTTTTGCATTATTCAGATTTCGTTCTTTGTTTCTTTACTTTATGTTGATATTTCCTCTACCTCTACATTGACTGGTGACACTGAAGTCTGAAAGCATCCACGCCAAATCTGAAGAAAAAAAAGCAAATAGCTTAATGAAGAATACTAAAATGAGTAACTTCAAACATTTGTCCTGTAACAAATTAAGAATTTGTTATGTTTATGTTTGCAAACGAAGATCATAGAACTCTATGTCGCATGTATTCTTCCGAGAAGCTTCGGTACGTCGTTACGTCACATAAATATCACCGAAAAATGAGTTGTAGATATCGCGAATTAATTTGCAAATGTCCTTGTAAGATATGCGGAAAATTGTGGATATTTTCAATGGAACTCCAAACATCTTCAACTGAATTATGTATGTGTGCTACCTAACTGTACACTATCTAAAGTTGTGAAAGGTTACTATTTTACAGAATTGGTAGTTTACTCACCACTGAATACAATATCCTTAACAAAAATCAATATGGCTTCCGTGACCAACTTATATGGCACCCCTAACGTTTTCAATTAGGTTACTTCTGCCCTGGAAAATAGGCTCTATACCATTGGTATCTTTCTAGAGATTGTACAGATTTTTGTAGTTCCAACACGCATAGCAATACAGAAGAATATACTTGAACATTATTGCAGAGAAGGTGTTGTCTAATATTTGTGTCTTTTACAATAATTTAGTACAGAAAATACAGTAAAACCTGGACCTCCCAGACAAGCAAGGACTTGGTTAATCAAGTATCTTACAGTGCATTGCTGTTTACTCATGTAGTGGTCGGTATTACCTGTTTCACGACATTTCTGCAAATGTTTCGATATTAACCATTCTGTGTGTTGTTCATGTTTTGTTCTAACTTGACGAAACTTGATTCAGTGACACTAACTCTATCCATAATCAAGGGATGATTCCATTGAGCTTGATGTGGGAATAAATTCATATCAAATGGTTGATAGATTGAAACAATCAAACCTTCGCAAATGCGGCAGTGTAGAAAGGGATGGCGGAGACCATTTTAGATGGGGGGGGGGTGGGGCTGAGACTAACATTTCTCTAACTTTGTCCTCTGGTAGTGGGGTAATTAGGAATGTATGAAAAAGGTGGTGGGGGGAGAAAAAGGGCGCGTAGCCAGCCTTCCACCTTTGTCCCCGTTTTAAGAGTGAAGGGAATTTTTCAAACTTGTATTGATATGACTTTTCATGGCACCATATAGGCTCTACCCTAATTATGAATTCGAGTTGACGACGACAGGCATAACATTTTGCTAATCACCCGTATTGGGCAGGGATGTAAGGGGAGGTGTCGGTGTTCC
>JAAAKB020153418.1:0-12296 GCA_010014835.2 Apostichopus leukothele | reverse complement strand
TTCACACAAACACATTACCATTGACCAAATTACTAGTAAAGTATGATTGTCATCAAAGATATTACTTGTTATGGTATGACTGCAACTTGATGACTGTATGATCTGGCAATGTCATAGAAATGAGAGACACAATAATCATGGAAAATGAGTTGCAATCTGATTATATATACAGGATATTAACGCACGTCTGAATTACAAAGGAAAATACTTGGGGGGCTGCAGCATCGTGCAGCCGGGCTGCATATGACATACTATTTTGTGCTGTGCAGTTTCACACAATAGGTCACTGCTGGTCAGCTGAGATATTTTCTATTATTTGTTTATTGAATCATCCTTGCTGCAGGGGATTTTACAGCTGTTACAGCTTTTCTTTTTTTCACATGATGTCTAATAAGCAAATATTCCAAAGAGAATCCAAAAAAGTCAATATTAAATGAAAAGTACTTCTTTTAACAAAATACATGCCATTATGACATCAGACCACAGACCATTCTTTTGCCTGTACTAAGAAGTATGCTTTACCTAACAATAAATGGTCTTCTCCAAAGAAATATCTAGAAGTTATTGAACAAGATACTAAGACTGTTTTTTGTTGTTGTTACAAATAGCTACCTTAAAATTTATTACAAGATGGATTCCTGTTATGTGTCAGTTTGCCTGGCTGTTTTGCACAGAAATTCTCCTGAGACTTTTTTTCTATCATTTTAGAAGTTAGTGTAAGATCTGTGACATAATCGCCACCCTTGACAGTTGGTTAATCAATTTGGTAACAAGTCAATATTCAGGAATGACAGCAGGTGATGACACTTTGGGTTAAAGTAGGTCACCTTACCATAGTCAGACTACACTATTAGAGGCCGCCGCTCTGCAAACCTATATCATTTTCTTTCATTTCCTCCTACACAGTTGGATTTCTACATAACTTAGCAACTGAAATGGAATGTGGCCATAAACTTGAAAGAAGAGAGCAAGAAACTGGCTAAATAAGTGACATTATTAACTAATGGTCAGTGAAGAATGAGCCCTTGTTGCCAAGACAACAATGCATCTATAAAAGCATTAATCCTCCTCACATGACCACAATTGACAGGGATAAATGTATGAAATGCACTTATAAGATGGGACACATGACACATGGATGGAAATTTAAGGTGTAAATAAAGGCCTAAACCAGAAAAGATCAGAGATTTCCAGCTCTTTTGTGTATCTCTCCCTTGTGGGCATAGAATATTTCATTCACTGGTAAGGATTTGTAACAGTATTGCATTTTTATTTCAAAATGTTTCAATATCCAGCAAGAACAGTCTTCCTATGGGAAATATAGACACATAGATGTCTAACAAATCAGCCCTGCCACCTTACAAACCATCCCTTTAACATTTTTTTTTTCATGAATGAGAGTTACATGACATTGTTTATACCCTAAGAAATATTTTCAACAAGCTACTTCCAAAGCAAAGGTCATCTAGTATAAATCACAGAGAAATTTTTCAAGAGTTTTTCACAAGGTTTTTCAGACTTTTGCATCCCTTGACCTCAAACGACCTTTGAGTTACACAGAAAACCATGGAGTTCTGGACCTACACACTACACTCTTCATCCAAGCTGTCATTTTCTGAACTGAACACTCCGACAAATGTTGCAGTGTGATAAGCTTTGATGTTAATTTGGAAAAGTTACTGCACACACAACTTGTGTACATTGTACTTGTCTCAGCCACTGTTTACTCCACAATGAACACTCATTGGGAGAAACAGTCTTTTTATGTAAAACCAAAGAATAGAGACAACACTGACCAAGGGGGGGGTGGGGGGTATTGAGGACAGGGGCATTCATATGGCAAGACTAGCAAATTTGAAATCACTTACTTCCGCAAGTTTTACCGTCATCATTCAGTCTGAAACCAGTGTAGCACTGACAGGCATACCTTCCTTGAGAATATGAAACACACTGGTGATGACATCCACCATTATTTACTTCACATCCATCTTCAGCTGTCAAACATAAAAACAATAACAGTAATTACTCATGTTGGTATTAGAAGACAATGGCAGTGAAACATGAAACTGCATGGGACTGTTCTGAAAATGTCTGTCTAAATTTTAACTATGACATGCTGTTTTATGTGTAATACGACTGCTCAAAGTGCCATGTCATCATTTGATAACTACACAACACATTGGATCATTTCCCCCCCCCCCCACCCCCCCCCATACCAATGGATAAAGTATGAATTAACCAGTATACACTTCCAAGACAGATAACAGAACTTTAAAGACTTCAATGCCCGAGTGCTTTCTGCCATGGATTTATCACACTTTCAAGAACTTCCATGAAACTGCTAAACAAGAACAATGAGCTTCATCGGATCAAACTTTTTGGGATTATCCAAGAACATAAAGCAAATAAAGCCAGTAATAAGCAAAAGACAACTTCACCTTCTATGAAATGAATTACTATGATAACATAATAACAGCAGTCACTTACGAATACATGTCCTGTCATCAATGTGTAATTTTTCTCCTGTTGGACATGCACAGGAGTATCCTCCGTGGATATTGTCACATATTCTTTGACATCCACCATTATTAATACGGCATTCATCAATATCTGTGAGGAAACATCAAAGAACACATGATACACATTTAATAAGATAGTGTTCTGTCTGGGTTGTGAAATCAGCTTTATAGCTGGCTGCAACAAATGCATAGCCAACCTTAATTAGGGAATGTGCTAACCATTAATATACTGTAGCATTGCTATACACTGTACTAACCACTACCCACTACCCTTGCTCCCACAAAAAGACAATGTGCTGACAATTACCGTTGCTCCCGCTAAAGTCAACTATCTAACCACTGCCCCTCGCTCATACAAAAGTAACATGAATTATCCAATACCTTTGCTCCCTCAGAAGTAAACTGTGTATAACCACTACCCTTGCTCTCACAAAAGAGAAACTGTCTATAACCACTACCCTTGCTCTCACAAAGAGAAACTGTCTAACCACTACCCTTACTCCTACAAAAGTAACATACTTTATCCATTTACCTTTGCTCTCTCAGAAGAAGTTTAATGTTTTACATAGCTAACATTCCAATCATGTGTAATTACAAAACAAATGCTCTGGTTCATATTTTGTGCATTCTTTGTTTGCCAAATATGTTATCTGTTTTAAAGACTCAAAGGTCTTGTTGATTGCTAGCAGCTCAGTTGATAAAACAAGACAGCCAAATCCATTTTTAAGTTTGATATAGATAAGGTAGACTTATGTTATTGAACCATGTTTCGTCACCGAATCCTATGAGAAACATTACGGTCACAAGGGCTTTGATCTACACAGGATGTGGGTGACCCTGGTTTAACACTTGTGTTTATCTACTGAGTGAGTGAGTAGGCTCCCACCGAGTTCATTGATCAGGCTCGCTCTTACC
Source organism: Apostichopus leukothele (assembly GCA_010014835.2). Classification (NCBI taxonomy): domain Eukaryota; kingdom Metazoa; phylum Echinodermata; class Holothuroidea; order Aspidochirotida; family Stichopodidae; genus Apostichopus; species Apostichopus leukothele. The sequence goes on along the minus strand of JAAAKB020153418.1, from coordinate 8,862 downwards.
TAAACACGTAACACCGTCAGCTGAGAGTTCAAATCCCTCTTCGCATTTACAGTAGAAGCTGCCGATGGTGTTACAGCATCTTCCTTGGCATCCACCATTGCTGAATAAACATTCATTGGTATCTGAAAAAATCAAAGAAAGAAACCATCCATGACAGCAGACCCAGAGGGTTAATATACAATTTAGTTATTGTGTGTGTATATATATATATGCTAAGCTTTGATTATTGTTCTACATTGTCGCCCTCTATTTCTGTTATCTGCATTCAGGTATACCATGATTAGTGTGATCGTTACTCATGAGAGGAATATATCACAAATGTATGAAGATAAGAATCTAGTTAGCTATTTGGAATATGTCCCAATGACACTAAAAAATAACACAGTTATTAAATGGCTGAATGAACCTTTTGTTTGGCTGGAAAAAATAAAGAAAGAAAGAAAGAATCTACACTGTAGCTAGCCCGGCCTAATTTAATTACTACTTTTAGTATATATGCTCTAACAGTGAAGGTTGATTGACATAAGTTAATATTTATCACACCATTCAAATAAGTAAACCAAAATTTAACCTCAGGCTGCAAAATACAGAAATTCAATAAATACTTCAATGTTTAATATTGGAGATGACAAATATTACTAGAACTTTGAAAGAACTTGGTGCTGCACTGTTTTGATTCCCAATTTCAAATGCCAAGGCAATTTTGCTGCACTAATAAATCATACAAAAGTCTTTCATTTGACTTCAGAGTTCACTTTTTGTAAGAATAATTATGACATCATCGGCCAGATGAAAATAATAGAATGACAACATACTGCAATTAATGCACCATTCCAGAATGTGTGTGTAACTGAATTACAGCATTTACTATTTATGATAATAGTGTTACATGTATGAGGCAATTCCCGTTTCCTGGTTTAAAGGCATTGAAGACTTGCCCCAAACCGCGTGCCGCCCTCTGAAAAAGTTCACTTTCCATTGCTTGCAAGTGAAGTTTTCTTCTTGTTACTACAAAATGCAGACAGTAATGAAACGTGATACCTTGTTATCTTTTATCTAGACCTGAGATGTCCATCACTGCTATGTACACTGTGTTGTGGGTATTGACCATAGCTGTATGTATTGACTGTACACTAGTGTCTAATTACCGACGGTAGCAAGCTGTGTGCGTATTATCTGGGATCGATGGTGGTGTCTAACACTTCTGTTACACCTCATTCGAAACTAGGTCAGATTCCCAGCATTAGAGTTTCTTTTTGCGTGAGTCTTCACACCCTTTAAAGCATGTGTCAATGCTTTCCTCTGATAGTGACATGTACCACTATTATCTTGTTCAGAGATGTATGTGTCTGATTTCTGATAATCAGTGAAACAGGCTGCCCATGTATGAGTTATGGTATCTTTGACGTACATGGGATATTGTTCATTTCCTATGCACCAGAGACGTTTACATCAATCTGCAACAGGAGATTTGGGTGAAAGCACTGCAGCTGTAAAATGTCCACTTGCCAGACTATATCTTCCCTATATGTATAATGTAATGTAGCGTTCCTTTGTGGGGATAGGCAGTTAGAGATCATAACTAAAGAAAAAAGTTTAATTTCCCTGGTGACCGAAGGAAAGGGATGGGGAGGAATGACGGTGGGTGAAAGGGTAAAAATGAGGCAATGTGCAAGGGATAAATGGGGTATTAAGGGAGAATCAAAATCCTCAGTGAACAAGAGTTGGTTCCTCTCACTGTTACTTTTACCACCAATCCCCCTTCCGCCAGGTCAAGCTACAACAAGTATTCATGGTATACCTCTGCTCCAACCAACCACCTACAACCCCTACAACCAATCAACCAACCATCAACAACCACCCACTCTCTAATTCAACACAGACAACATGAAAACAATTTGCAGTGTAATTATTGTGACATTTGATTGAATACTTTTTATTTTGTGTCATGAAAATATGAATATAATGACATTTTGTTATATTTTATCAAAATTTAATTGTTAGTTAATATTTACAAAAATGCAAGCAATAGTTCTGTTTCTCTTTAATGAAATAAAATAAAATGAAAATGAAAACATAAAGCCTGAATGAAAAATCATATCAGGGTTAAATGTTATGATTGAATAGCTGAATGGTAGAGAGTGTGTCAACCAGGCATTACTAAATATATTTTGGAAATAAAAAATTAATTTTAGCAATTTTATTTCATGAAATTATCATCATGAAACTATTTGGAAGTGGTAGTGATGTCCAACTTTGTATGCTTCTGCATTGTTGAACTTTTAGGAATATGTAAATATTCTGCTATATTAACTAATATAAAATATATATTAGTATTATATTATTTTTGTATAACCATTGGAGACATTTTGGGTCGTTTTGAAAATTACATTTGAGAGGAGAATTGGAAGACTATTTTTTGCCAATCTGTCTTTAAAGACATAATTTAAATCAAATAACTTTTTAAGTTTATATAAGGAGTTATAAAACTTTGGAATATAGCACATAAATAATAAGCACTCTAATATTGCACTTGAAGATAAAGAAAAATAAAAATACATTGTGTTCTTTGAGAATTAGGAGATTAATAAATTTACAACAAAAGCTTTTAATTAGTTACATTTCTGGCAGAGAATTAAGCCTGGTAACTCATTTACTTCATTGTTTCAAAGAAATTTAGGAAGAATAAAAACCTTCCTATAAACAGCCAACTGGATAGTTAGCAAGATGTTATGCCTTCATGTTTATCAATATCCCCCAAGACATCCCCTGCCTCTTCCTCATCCCCTACATCTGCCTGTGCCTTACATTCCCTCTAAGACACCCTCCCAGCCCATTTCGTTTCTGCTCTCTTTCCAACAATTTGCAAGTTTCCATAATCAAAACAGTGATGGACTTTAAAAAGACTGTACAGTAACCTGTCTTTATATAGAGATAGCCACTATAAACCCTGTGAAAGTAACACATGCTTTTTGTAAGTGATTAACCACACAGCTAGGCTCTATATATCCATTTCACACATGATCTATGTTGCCTGTTACAGAAGTCTTGTTTGCTTGAAAAGAATTCCTACTTAAAAAGAAATGCATGCTTTGTGTTGTTTTTCCTCCTGGAAAAAGAACTGGTACATACAATTCAATGAAAGCTAAGACATTGATTATATAGCTTCAGCATCTTCTTCATAAATATGAACCTTTGTTCCTCTCATATATATCTGAATATAATTAGTTAGTTAATCAGAGTAGAACATGGACATAGTGACAATTGGGTGAAGAGCTTTTCTGCTACTCATAAAGCAAAAGATTCTAGTACGAGGTGTAACACCACCACAGTTTGGTGATGTCGTTTGGTAATGGACTGGGAGAACTTTGGCATGTAGCGGATCTCTCGTCATCCTACCTCCAACGAAAGGACGCAGGTTGTTCGTCTAACAAGCTCCACCTTTATTTGGGCGCTCACCTGGAAGACCAATTCAGATGGGGATTCTTCTCTCGCCAATCGCAGACCCAGCACCTGTAGATCTTTTGTAATTCAGGACAGCCTTCAAGCACTTTTTCTTCAAACGCCTGCTTGTCAGTTCACGGCATTGCCTGACACGGGTGAAGGCAGCTTGTTTGGGGTGGTGGAGTGCCCAAGTAGCCTCCCGAATGTTGAAGCATTCATTGTATTGGTCATTGGATTTCCAAACACAAGAGCCGGTGATAACATCTTGAGCGCAATATGCATATTGGGTTTCGCAGTCTTCATTCATAAACATCACAGATGCAACAGGATTGTATGTACAGCCATGTCGAGACCATTTGCCAGACAGTTGACTCTCATGGTAGGTGTTGATGTTTTCATTCATGTCCAAGTTATGAGCACTGTAGACACCTCCGATCTGTTTAAAAAGAAAAGAAACTTGTCTTTAAAGATCATTCACTATCATATCACAATATCCGTCCATTTAAGAGGGAAAAGAAACAGAAAAATGTGGGCCACACCTAAGATGATAGATTGATTGTTAAACTTGCCAACATTTTCTTTTCAGGCCCCTTGTTTTATGAGGTAATCTTTCCTCAGTCCTTCTTGGAAAATGATTAATTACCATGGTAACATAATCTAGACATTAACTATCAGGGCATTCTATTTATTTGTGACAGCTCATTAAACCAATTTCCTGACAGAAAAGCCTGAGCACATTACAAGTTCAGTAGACTGTTACATTAAGGAAGAATGAGATTTAATGTATGGTTTATGACATTATTAATCATAATTAACAGGTGTTTAGCTCCCATCATATAATCCAGTGACATCTTTCAGCAGTAGGAAATGAGACAATTAACTTGGAGCTTAATAACGGAAGCAGGATAACTAATTATTTCACAGTTTGGAACTAGTGCTATGATCTCCCCTTCCACCTGTCAAACAGCAAACATTCCCCGGTCTTTAAAACCAAACCAAACTATTGTTTTCCCACGCTGCCAGTCATTCACTGTTTCTCTCTTATCTATTGATTATAACAGGTGACAACTACTACCTACATTCGTAATCTTTTAATTAACTTTTAATTAACTTATGAGCGAGATTGCTGTACTACTCATGGAATAATTCGTCAGATAATCTTTTTATAGTTAGGAAGTTTCTGTCACTAATAATTATTTTACTTCTTGCCCCTTGTTGCTCGAATGAGTTTACAACTACCCAGATGCAGAGGTATCAACTTTTGTCTATCTATCATGTTATTTCACTGAATAACACTCCCCTACAACACTCCCCTTCAGTTAGTCACAAATCAGAACTTGTCATTTAATTTTTCTTAGTTGTAATTCTCATTCCAAACTTGAAACTTGCAAAGTGGACATAGTTTCTTCCTCTCCTTAAAGGGTCTACATTTTCAGCCAAAACTTGTTTCTTTTTATTTATAATTTTTGTGAGTGATAACATAATTGTATATGTAAAGTTCCTTACCGTGCAGCTATCACATTGATTGGCGTAAGTTCCTCTCTTCAGGTACTTCAGCTGAGATGGAGTGATGTTCTCCCATTCAGTAACCCAGTCACAATAAGATATCTCCATGTGGCCATCAATCATTACACCTGGAGAAAGGAACCATAAGTTATAAATTTATGTCAAACTACAAAGTGTGAACAGAGTTTTACAACTTTGTCAAACACAAATTACATACAAAGGAAAATGTAAAAATGTTAATCGCAACTGGTAAACTTTTTGAAAAAAAATTAGCAATTGAGCCCACCTTGTAGGATAATGAGGCAGATTTTAGGGATTACCTTCAAGTCACCTCCCTCCCCCCCCCTCTCCCCCCTAATCTACTAAATGGCCATTGGACCTATCCCTGTCAGCAAATGTTGCATGAACAGGTTTTAGAATAGAAATAAAGCATAATTACATCAGATGATCAAATGCAGTGAGTTTTTGGCATCTTTGTGGAAAGGATGGATAGTAATGTTTATTCACTGTTTAGGAAACTTTAATCATCTTAGTTGTGATGATAAACCTTACCTCTCCCCCACATTTTCCCTTCTTACATTTGCAAGGGTAACAAAACATGTGACTTACCACTGATGAGGTACTTCTCCAAGTAAACAAGATTGGGTCGTCCGCAGAGGAGGCCGTTGTATGAGGTGAATACTTTGATGTACTTCTGGGCTCTGTCTACGAACTGTTCTCCTTTGAATACCTTCTCGTGACTGACTTTCAAATCATAAACCAGGTAACCATTAGCTTCTTGAGCACCCCTGACAGTAGCCACGAATACTGCAAAATTGAAAACGAAACAAAATTATAGTTTTCCAAAGTACAAATATATCAAAAATCACTTGGTGGAGTGGGGGGGGGGGGGAGGAGAAGAAGGCAAGTGGCAATATCAATTGGATAGTGTTTAGTATTTCTATTGCTTTAATAGTACTTTTTAAAGAACTGTTTGCACGCTTATCTTAAAAGAAATTGTTACAAAGAATACATTGATTTGACAAAAGGTTGGCCTAAGTTTGTAAAACAACATGCTACAGTCCCCACCACTTTAGCAAAAGCTCTACCATTTTTTGAAAATGGAAACAACCATTGAAGTGAGATATTTTGCTTTGAAACAGACCCTAAAGATGATATTAATGGTAGAAACACATATGGTAGAAAATTATGTCACTGATCGAAATCAACCTAGCCATGACATATCTTTTCATGTTTTTTACTTCAACATAAGGTGCATCAAAGGAGTTGATATGAAACCTTGAATCATAAAGTGATAAATTTTGTTCTTTTTACCATGAATGTGATTACAAAAATGTGGGATAAACATATTTTCTTTGAAAAGGTAACTTATTAGCTATTACTTTCTTATTTATGATAATGAAAACGAATGCAAAAATGTCAAAAGCATATAAGAAAAAGTTGAAACTTACCAAAATCTGAATTACAAAACTTTTGTTGAGGATGCTTGACTGGACAGAGGCACCTGTCTGCCTCTACTGTCACCATGATCCCGAGGGTGAATGCCATTACAGCTGCTACCAGAAGTTTCTCCATTATAATCTATAAGGCAGATGTACTTTCGATAAATACTTGATAAAAATCTTTGGTGAAAGTTGAAAACTTTAGTAGAGTTGTTAAAACTTTGGTGAATACTATTCTTCTCAAGTTAAATAGTGTTGATTTCTTCTTGTTCTTTGCTGGTCTTCCAATCAAAGGCAACTCTGCTTCTGAGTTCAGCCAACAATTGCTGTGGCTTTTATTTCCTTTCAGTACCTGTAACTATTTCTGTCTACACCCCCACAGTGTAAGCACTAGAGCACACACATAATCGTCTATTTCCTGAGGGTGGAATCCAACAATGTGAATAGCCACTTGTACAGGCAGTTGATTTCCTAAAAGTGAACACAATGCAGACGCAATGGAATGTGAATAACTGGCCTCCCCTGGTTTATTCGGATGTAAGCTCCAATGACGTCACAAAACTACAAAATAGTCAATTGGTTTTCATTCCTGTCTGGGTCATCTATATACTGTTTTTGTTGAAAGGCATAGAAACAAACAAAACTTCCTAATACAATATGAACTAGAAATCTCTACTGGAAGTTTGGACTTTCAACTGAAGTCATATAGCTTCATTAGAAATGATTGGTTATATTTATCTTTATTGTTTATAATTATATTTGCTTTAGTAGATTGGAATAGTTTAAACATTGTCACATTTTATAGATAAAAGATTTGACACAGTAGTCATCAAACTTCATCCTTTGTAGAATTTGATACAACTGTATTGGACATACCATAGTGTTTAATGAGACGTACTACTGCAGGTCTAATAATAGCTGTAACTTTGTGGTGTTGTAACTCAAATGGTATTAATAACATGTTATGAAATATTTTTACAAGATTGAAACAGAAAATTAAAAGTAATCTGTAAGATATGCATTCATTAGTGAACAATGTCATGTGACAAATAAGTGGAATGCAGCGGTTCCTTGTGTTAAAAAATAGATAAAGTTGAAAACTGTTTCCTTCTTTTTGGCAAATATGACATAATTAGTGATTTCATTTTATTATAATCCAAGCAAATCTACACTAAAAAAAACAAGTGTCATGGAGGGAAAGATCATTATAACAATTTTTTTCCATTGTGAAATATTTGTTTGTTCACATGAATTGAAATCTAGTTCAACTGTTTTATTTAAGTTGCACTGAATGCAACCATTATACAGATATTTGCTTTCCCAGCAGTTCTCACCAAAGTCCCTAACCATCTTCCTGTTTAACATCTTTGATAATGCCTCTGTAGCCATTTCTGCAATTTGCAACAATAATTTCATTGTTCATAACTGTTTTTAATTGCTTTTTGTTTCTATTTTAAGTAAGTTTTCGATCACACAAGTAATTTAATCTCACTTTTCTTCAAGAAAAATAATTTTAAATTGTAGAGAACATATTCATTTTGTAGAGGGAAGAAAAACATGAAAGCCTGGGAAAGTTTGATGGACTATTAAAAGAAGAGTTAATCGCTACTAATAACAACAAAAGCAAACTATAAACACCATCAAAGTTTGGATCAATCATGTCCTGCATGTGCATAGTATAAACCCAAGATTTATATTTTTCTTTTCATCAAAATAAATCTCTTCTGGAGGATCAGTTCCTGCGGTAATGTCTGTTATGGTTTCTTTGCTTTTTATCGCTGAAGAGCTGGTAGGCAACAACTATAGCAGTACTATTTATTTGTGTTTCCTTCACACATATCCTTCCTGGATTATGATACTGCATTAAATGGTGTGTGCAATATTTTCATAGTATGAGCATGGAAGGGTTATATGTCCATGGTAATGGGTACACAAGGCATTATGCCATTATGCTCAAAGTGGGCGAAGGTTAGTGAAAACAGGATGAAAGTTGAACAAAAACGATGGTGTGTTCTCTTATAGACAAGAAAATAAACAAATGTTATTTGTAAACAATTTTTTTGTAAATTTGGTAAGTGAGTAAGCATGAGAACTTACTTTCCTATACTTCTTTCAAATTGAGGTAATTTTAGTTCACTTGAATTCAATTTGTTTTCTTTATGAACGTCCATTTTCTTTATCTTTGAAGATGGGGGTGTTGTGGGGATGTATGAATAGATGATGTAGGTCGGGCATGAACAATAGAGAAAAGTACTAAACTCCTGTGTAAACCAAAAACTTTTGAAAGGTTTTAAACTTTACAGTAAAATAGGTTATATAACACAATATGCTTGGATGACATTGTCATTTCCTTACAATTTGATTTGACATCAAACTTATTAACCAAAACTCATATAGGCCAGAAACATGTATATAGTGCAACGTACAGCCCATTATGATTCATGATGATTTCTGGATCATGAAAGCTTGT